>CACRXP010000002.1:1305245-1358972 GCA_902702965.1 Spirometra erinaceieuropaei
TATATAGAAATTTCAGTTTGCGATTTGCGGCTGGCAGAGAACTAAGTTCGATGCGTCTAGGGCTTTCGCCCACTATTCCAGTTGCACGGTCATCCGGATCGGGCCCGTCCAAAGAAAAGATGATGGGCGCTGTCTGATTTGGTTGTTGTAGATAACCAAATTCCGTTCTCCTTCGTTGAGTCTCTTCCTCAGTTCCAGAACTAGAAGACGACGTTTCAGCCTCTCTGCTGGCGAGTAATCCGGTTGAAAAAAAACACCGGGGTTTGTGCCTTTTATTCTAAAGCGTCGAGATAGAATCAACTCAGCTTGCTCCTTACAAGCCAGCACAACTTTGAGTGGTCGGGGGCGTGTTGGTGTAGGCGGATTGTTTGTCCGCTTTCCGAGACGGAAGGCTTTGAGTACTTCAATTGCCTCAGTGGTTTCCAGGATATTGTTAAGCAAACCTTGGAAAAGCCTTAGATCTTCCGAAACCCGGTCTTTAGGAGTGTTGGCATTAGATTCAGGGAGCCCCTGAATAACGAGACATTGGTCTCGTGCGATATCGTTCGTATATTTTGTTGTTGTATTTCCCTCTGGTGAATGTGGTACTTTAGGGGTATTAGATGGCGGTGGTGGAACACATGCTATATCGCGGTTTTGATGATCGACACCAGTTTTAACTAAATTGGAGGGGGGCGTTGATATGGACGGTAGCGAATGATGGTCTGTAGATTCGGCAATGGCCTCAATACCATTACTTGTGCTGGGCCCATCCGATCCAAGAATTTTCTGGGCGTTACGAACTGTTTTTGGACTTTCGGCATTAACCGTTTTGGACGGGGCTGTTGTCGTGGTTTCTGGCTCGGGTGCTGTGGGAATATCACTTAGAAGCGGCTGTTCATTTTCATTGGCTTTTTTACAATCAGATTTCTTTTTGTTTTTTTTCTGTTTTCCTCGTTGACTGCTGTCATTTTTATTTTTTGCCATTCGATCCTGTGCAGCCGTATCTGCTACAGGAGGCATTTCTGAAGAGCCTTTCAAGGGAGGTACTTTTGTTTTACTCCTTGTTATTCGTCCAGTTGGAGCACTTGTATCTTCAGGTGCGTATAAGTCATATTCTAGAAGAGCCTTTAATTTCTCAATCTCTTCCTCGAGATGGTTGACCCTGGAAGCTAACAGCTGACACCCACCACAAAGCCTATTTGCGTATGGCTCGCCCGTATAATCCATGTAATTTTGTGGGAGGGCTGGAGACCGTGCCGAGGTGGCCGAGCGGTCTGGGCTGATGAACGGACTTTTGAAGGTCGCGAGATCGACTCCGCATGGAGGCATATTTTGAGCAGCAGCGCACATGGTCGTAGTGCTTTCCTAAATTGTGTAAAAAGGGAAATCTTCGGGAAAGAATTTCAGATGTGGCCGTTTTCTAGTGGTCTGTCGAAATAACTTGAGAGTGGAGGGTCTGACGAGCGTTTTAACTAATTTTACGTTTGAAAGTTGCTAACGATCTGACTATAAACCGCGCAACAAGCAGAAATAATAATAAGAATAAATCGACTCAGCCGTTCGTAGACGTTGCTCGGGACAATAAAAAGCACTTTGAGACAGTAGTTTCGAAACGGTAGGTGGTGCAGATCAAGGCTAAATTCCGGTGGAAGGTGAAGACTGCGGAAAAGGTGTCCTGGTCGTAAGATAAAATGCCGATGTAAGCGAAGGCAATGAGGTGTTCTTCAAGCCAATTCTCGTGGAGAGCAGCCTTGTTCTGTGAGAGTAGAAACCGTTTGGAAATTTCCTTCTTGCGAGTCCAAAATTTAAACCGCGCGGCAGTTGGTTCGTTTGCAGGAATTTATGCCGACCGCCTGGGGACGGAAGAAGGGAACGGACTCTATAATAAATTTGTCCTTTCACTTTGAATGTAGGCATGAATTGACCTGTCGTGATATCTGCACCGAACGACGTCATTTGGAAACAGGAATTATACTTCCTGATGTTAGATAGGAAGTGCTTTGAATCGGCGGTTTGTCCGGCAAGCAATGTTTTTAAAGGCTCCGGCGGGTCTGGAAGTTCAGGCAGTATAACTTTCCAGTTGCATAGCACAGCCCTTTAGATTCTCCGGTAAATTTTCATCCGTACAATAAGCACACACTGCAGTCATAGTGCCAATGTGAACATGCCGACTCAAACAGTAGTCGTCTTCTGGGCTGTACCGGAACGCAAGCCGATAGAAGTCGCGTGAATGCTGAGCACGGAATCGAGTTTGACGCAGATTCGCTGTTTCTCGCTGGCGCCTTTCAGCCACTCTCAGCACGTCCTGCTCAAACTGTGAGGAACGAAGCAGGTCTGCAGCTGCAGAACGCGATCGCCGTGTCGGTAACCGGGCTTCCTCGAGCCGGGCTCCACTGCCCTCGGCTTCTTCCTCCACGCGTATTTGTGCCAGTCTTTGTCTTTTTCGCTCTTTCGCTGATGCCCGTTTTTTTGTAGTATGATTTCCACGTACTCGTCGCATTGCTTCCGCCGAGTAAGTGTAACGACCGTAATGTGATCTTCTTTGACGCATTTTGCGTATGGACAGATGCAGGTCAATTGTACTGGAAAGAGAGGAAAGACAGTTAGAGCAAGAGACCTAAAAAATTGCCGAACGGGGAAATAAGATTAAAAAGTCAACCGCAGGAACTCCAGAAAAGCGAAACATTTTACAGATTACGAACGAAGTGTTGCATTTCAAACATCAAGCAGTCAACACAACCCAATTCAACCGCTAGGCGCACACTAAAAGTACGAAAAACGCGTACAAACAAACCAGAAAACATTGAAGAATGAAAAAGTAAGCCGTACTGGCAAAGTGAAGGCTATGGTGAGCTGATAGAAGTCAAGCAGCTGGAAAGTATCTGCGGGTGTACTACAAACATCTGGTCGGATTGCAAACGGGTAAAAAGGTAAAGGCCACTGGCTGGCAGAATTTATTGTGTGCGAAACCCAGGATCGCCCTCCTATCCGCTGTGGGAAGCAGACCAGTTGTTGACTGCAGCCAGTCGCACCCCGAAATCCCGGAGGACTAGGTGTCCGATTCTTAAGTATCTTATTGGGGTAACTCCAAGTGGCAGCCAAGACTTGCGTGTCCATTTGGGGAAGGGGGGTTGTTTCCCTAGCCATCCGTATTACATCGTGTTGGAGGAGGGAGGTGTGTTCAGTTATGTCGGCGGAGATGACCGCAACCGGCGGAGTGCGCGTGTTTTCGAGAGGACCACACATCTCTCCCAGCGGATTGCGGTCAAGTTACGGCAGGGGTCGCTGGCCTAGGCGGGGGGGGTGATGTGAACTGCACCCAGCAAAGCAGGAAAACCCCTAAGAAAGCGGTAACACCCTCAATTTTGTGGCTCGTGGGGCAGTTTCAAGTGGCCTCTGGCACTGCCCCCCACCCCTGCTTCTACGCGCATTCAAATAACGTCGAAGATTTGCATGGGTTTTTTCCCCCGAGGGAGGGGGTGGTTCGCCTAGCGGCCCACATTTCGTCGGCCCAGGTGGAGAGGGCATGTTTCAGTTTACGGAGGTAGGCGCGGCCGTCACAACGCCGCGGGTGTTCGAGCAGTTGTCGGTTAAATGACTCGGCCGCATGTCTGTCCGAGCGGATTGCGGTGAAGTTGCGACAGAGACCGCTGGCCGAAGCAGAGGAGGGGTGAAGGGGGGATAGTGTTAACTGCAGCCGGTAGCGGCCGAGAATCCCATCGGAAGCGATGACAGCCCGGTTGTGTGTGCTGTGCGGCAAGTTCAAATGGAGCACAAGAGTCGCATGTCTGTTGTTCCTTGGTTGTGGTTCGCCCTAGGAACACATATGGCATCAGTCCAGCGGGTAGGGGAGGCATGCTTAAATATCTGCAGGGTGGGTGGGGGACACGTTTCCAACTGGGAAAAAAGTAAGGGTCACCGGCTGGCGGGACTTATTGCATGCGAAACCCGCGACTGCCCTCCTATGCGCTGTCGGGGGCGGGCAATAGTTGACTGCATCCAGTCCGACCCGGATTCCCGGAGCAAGTGTAACAGTCGATCAAGTATCCCGTGGGGGCAAACCCAAGTACTGTTCTACAGTTGCATTTTCATGGGTTTTGCTTCAGCATCTTTTTTTACAGCAAGCCGCGTGCCATTGCAAAGCCTCGGTTACCTAAAAGTTTGCAGCATGATAATCGGCAGGCAGATTGGCAACTGCGGTACGTGCGGCGGCATCCTTGGTAGGTCAAGGGAATTTAAAAATTCTGTTGGATAATTAACTGCGTCGTCTGCGTGCACAACAGAGTTGATGGACGTATACGCGACTGCCTGGTCGTAAATTCTAGACAGAATAATGTGGTTAAAATGGCGGACGTCCTTGTACTTGGCCGCAGCAAAAACTCGGTCACTCAAGCAGTCGTGATTGTTGTAAGGGATCTGAATATTCGTAAACACCTTTTCAACCAATTCCTCTTTTGGGGCAATCGAATTACCGAAGGTAAGAGGTGGGGAAATCGGATCAGTAGGCATCGTTGCATTCCCATATGTCAGCAATTACCGTAGGAATACCTCAGCTAACCCGTCGTTTTGCAGCTGGACATGCATACTTGTGGTAAATTTTACCGTCTGAACGTGACGCCATAAGGTAGGGCATTTCAGACAGACATTTATTTTGTCCGCTGTCGCCGACGGAGGAATTACGGGTAGGATTTGCCTGAAGTCTCCTGCAAGCAGTAGCAGTTATGACTCCAAATGATCTGCTGCATCCGAGCGAACTAGCAGCGATCGATCAATGGCCTTAAGTGCTTTGTCGTGCGCCATTGCTCATTCATCCCAGGTAATAAGTTTGCATTTCTGCAGTACTTATCCCGTTGGGGAAACCGGAGAGATGTAGCGCATGGGAGTTTCCATGAATTGCACGTTCAAAGGCAACGTCAAATTTGAATGAAGGGGTTTTCCTCCAAGTAGCAGCGTTGCAGCTATTAGGTGGTTGCACGCAAAACTAATGCGTACATCGCAGTATGGGCAGGTTTCCAGTAAATTAAGAGCCTGGCATATACCAACGGAAGTGGCATGCGTAACGCCATAGACAGATTTCAATTGCTGGAAAGACGTTGCACAGGACACATTCACCAACACCGTGCGGAGTAAGTAACATTCGTCCTGGAATCCCCTTTTTTACCATTCCTCCTAATACATCCTACAGTGCATAGACCGAGACAGTTCATGTTTCACCATGAAGCTCATCAGCGATTTCGGTTTTCTGCAGAAAAACATGTACTGTGATGTCCTACCAATTCACCGGCGATAACCCGGGAAGTAAGAGCTGATAATTATCTCTCCAAGTTGGATTGCATGTGAATGTAAAGAGTAGATTTGGACGTCCGTACAGACAAACAAACTGATCGCACCTCGAGCGTACCCCAGCGTATGGCGTGAACTGTCTGTGTATGTGGAGGACAAAAATCAGTAGTCCCACAATGGTAGGTGTAGTACCGTCGTTTACAACTGCATCATGCAAAGGAATATATTCTTTATAGCGCAGTTTGGTCGTATTCAAGTGAATGAAAAGAAGACGTCCTGTTTCGATTTTTTGCATGCGTATTCACAATGCACTGACGATGCAAGTGACGGCATCTCAAAAGGGATTTACTTACATTCTGTCGAAGCATAAGTCGGAAGGAGTAGTAATTCATTCCACTACATTTCGCGTGCATTTCCTCGTCACTGACTGCATTTATCATCTTAACGTTGAAGTGATATCCAACGGCACCATCCCGAAAAGTGAATGGATATTGTGTTGAAATCGGTATTTTTCACTCTGTTGCTGAACCAAGCAGACCTGAAGCTGCAGAACGCGGTAGCCGTGACCGTAACCGGGCTCCCTCAAGCCGATCTGCACGACACTGGGTTGACACTGGGTGACAGTCACTTATGTGGCCTGTGCGGGGGGAGGGGAGAAAGGTCTTCGTTAACCGCATTCACTCGTCGCGCCCGAGAATCCCAGCGGAAACGGCGACTGCCACATTAATGAGGGTAGTGTGGAACAAGTTCAAGTTGAGCCCAAGAGTTGCGTGTTTTTTGCTACAGGGTGGGTGGTTTGCCTACCGTCCCAGATTGCATCGGCCCAGAGAGGGTGGAGGGCCTGCTCAAGTGTCTGCAGGGTGGGTGGTGGGGTGAGCGCGGCTGTCGGGCAGAGCAAGTACGTTTGAGCGAATGTCGGTCAAGTGGCCACAGTCTGGGCGCCGTGTGTCCGCGTGGATGCGGGTCAGGTGGTCGCAGCAGGTGACCTTGTTATGCCGGAAAAAATCCGTTTTTTACCCATCACAAGCATACCATCGGCATAAGTGCAAAACTGAACAGAAGAAAACCCAGCCCTATGCGCTGGCTGTGTCTTGTCCAAATTTCAGCGCAATCGGTGCTGTACCTTCGGAGATTACCTATAACACACGGAAAAACCCTTCCATTTATATAAATATAGATTGTGAACCGATCACGTGTTACAGGTTTGCAACTTTATTTTTAGAGCGAATATCCGAAATTGGTATGCATAAGTGGGCTCATCAAGGGCTCTGTCGCTAACAATTCAACTGCATACACACATACATACATTCACGACAGTTCGATCGTCATTTCCAACGATGTTCTCCGTATGCTCCACATCAAGGTGAGTTCAGGGACGGTGATTTGTGCGTAAATTAGTTTATAGGGGTAATGGACTTTCACAGCACATGCGCCACTCTCGTCCTCTCCCACCCGGGCAGGTGTCAAGAAAGAGTCAAGCGGACCGGAGGCGGGGGGGGCGAAGGTAGATGGCGTGGCTGAGCCCGTGCCTTGGCGTTCCAATCCACGCCCCCTGTCCACATAGCAAATGGCCAGGTTTTTATCCAACAACAGCGATGGGGGGGCGGCAGGGGTCTCAGAGTGCGCGACGTCCACCGGCAACCGGGTCTGCCACCACATTCCGAAATATTGGCCTTAGTTATGGCATGTATTCCGATAACGCCTGCAGAATCCGATATGCCCCTTCCCCTACTGGACCGGCGCGTTAACCCCAGGGCTCGTTTGAGGGCCCACATGCATGCATGGATGCATGCATACGTACATATGGAAAAACCTCATCAGAGGTGGGTTGAGAAGAATGATGGACTGACAATGAAGGCCTGATTTATTTTGTTCACAGCTGGAGCTGACGCTGACTTCGCGTTGTCCGTGTCAATGCCGGTTGTGAGCAAAGGACTTTTCTGGTGCGATTTTTAACAACTGTCTCCTGTTATCTGACAGAAAAGTGTATGCCTGCTAATTACCTTAAAATGTACTGAAATATCAAAAAAGTCCGCCAGGTGTCATCTATTTTGTCTACGGATGAAGTCTGTTAAAAGTACCCAGGAATCCTTGTTACTTCGAAGTAACCCGGATTCAGATCTGTGATCGTACTTGCACTGACCCTCGGGAGCCATATATCTCCTGCGCGAACACTATCCGGCCGCGCCCTGGATACTGCCCACAAGCCCGGTTCCCGTAACCCAACTGTGATATTAAAATTTTGGGAAAACCGTTGCAAAACAGTAGGACTCGTCAGCTTCTTTCAGTATCTATAGTTTCCAGGTCGTCTGGAAGGACCCAAACCTTTCGCCTTTCCTCAGAGTAGGCTGAGAACAGACGTCGACAGATTGACAGTCCAATCCGTGAGATCTGTGATGTTAATGGGAATGCGCATACACTAAAAATCTCCACACCCATTTCTAAAAGGCATTGAAGTCGCTTATAAACCGAAGAACCAGACGGACGTAATTCACACACCGTCACATTGGCAGTTAGGGTGGTTTGAACAACGAAATAACAAATGTACGCGAGGGCATAATACTGGAAACGATTTGTTCTCTTGCGGTAGACGCGGTAGTATAAACAAAGCAAAGTAAGTCAACTGAGATAATATTATTTAATGTCCTCGGCCGTTCGTACGCAGTAACACGCATCCAGTTTCGTGCGTGGATTTTTATCTCTTTCACCTCTTAGTTTTTTCTGTGGCAGGCCGGGATATTCACGACAAAGCGGCCAAAAATATGAAGCATCGTTTTGAAATTACTCTACTTTTATCCAGCCAAGCGTAAACCTGACCTGACATCAGTTAATCCCGTCTTCGTTAAACTTGAGAGGTAAGAAAACGCAAACGCTGGCACTTTAAATACACCACTTTCGCGGTGGCGCCACTTTTGGACTCATCTGCACGTCGTCTGAGAATGCATCTTTTTATCCGTCGGCCCGATGGCTCGACGTTCTCCCTCGCTCGGGAACACTCCGGCACTGTCCAGGATCTCAAGAAAGAAATCGAGCTCCTTGAGGGTTTGCCCTTCGCAGCCCAGCGTTTGGCCCACAAAGGTGTCCCCCTTGAGGATGATGCCGTTCTGGGTGATTTCTTGGATTCAGACGTCGCCAACGTCGAATTAAACGTTGAGCTTTTGGGGGGTGCCAAAAAGAGAAAGAAGAAGGTCTATACCACTCCTAAGAAGATCAAGCGAAAGCCAAAGAAGATAAAGCTGGCTGCTCTGAAATTTTACAAGGTACTCGATGTTTACCAATGTTGATTCTCGTAGGTTGATACGAACGGCAAGGTAACGCGGTTGCGACGTGAATGCCCTAACAAGGAGTGTGGAGCTGGTGTGTTCATGGCAAGCCACTTCGACCGGCATTACTGTGGGAAATGTGGTCTGACTTACATGCACGAGAACAAGTGATTTTGTGAATAAACTTCGGTACAGATAGAAATCGTTTTTAGTATATACTTTTATGAAAACGGATAGACAGTCCTGGGCCTTCTTCCTCTATGCAGCTGCATATGTCCTGTGTTTGCCGGGTCCCAGTTACCGCCGTCCGTAGGGCCTCCATCTAAGCAGTCTTTTCTTGGGTCACGCCTTGATTTGCACGCTCTATCCATTGCTGCTGCAACTGTGGGGCACACGGTGGACATCATCGAAACCGATGGTCGAACTGTCATCCGGATATCCTTCCTTGAATCTATGCTATTGTGGTCCCGCAGCAGTTCCGAGGCTTGTTTGTCTTAAAACCCCACAACTTACAATTAATGCGTTTGGCATGTTAGTAGAGCATTCCCCGACGCTATGGAACCCGACTTTATTTCCTCATGTAAGGGTCCCTCACTTAAGGGATAATTTGGCGCACGTGCGCTCCTTTCGCGGCCTCTTCGTTCAGAAGATAGGCCACTTAAGGTTATAGTTGCAGTACCCCAGTCGCTACTGATGTGCCACTGACCGACTTTCGGTCTGCCAGCCTTATGTGCATATATGTCCCTACTTCTTCATCTAGCGCTAAGACCGTTGCTAGAATCCACCCTTTCATGCGTTTATGCGGTCATCCCTTGCTGTATTGAGGTTATAACTTACCCCACCAACTGCCTAGCGTTTCGGAAATCTGCCCCTTGACACGGGTCTTACTTCACGAAGCTAGTTGACGCTGTTCGTTTTGTCCTTTTGCTTAGCTCGAAGAGTCCGGTTTACCTCTGCGATTTGGAGGATGGATTCCCATCCGCTTATTGGTGTTGATTTTATCCGTGTCTTAGATGAGCGGAGACCGAGATACATGTGCTCGCTTCTGCGGTCGACATCTAGTGTCGACTTATGCTCGGTCCTTTAAACGGTGAATACGTAATGAAAGACATATGGAAGCGGATCTCGGATTTTTCTAGTGGCGGGTGTTGTGTGGCCGGAGGTTAAAGAACGTCTTTCTACTCAGTTCAAGTATACCATTCTAAATGTCTCCACAAAGCCGGCTTATTCTTGCTCTGAAAGCTCGGTTCAGTACTGTTTTCAGTATTTGGTTATTAATTGTTCCACTGATTCCTTTGACACGACTGCTTAGCGTGGCTGATAACGCGCAAAATCTCGCCCGTTACCGGTTGGCTTGTTGGTTTGACCTCGTCTTTGTTAAGCCCCATGGTGCGTAGCTAGTAGTCCAACTGTGCCGGATCAAGTCCCCACCTCAACTTTGGTTCGACTTACTCGTCATTCGCACTGCGGTCAGGCACTTGCTGTGAGAAGGGGCTTCCGGACTCCGACTTGAATGCAAGCTCGAGCTGTGTATTCAGTTTTGTCACTATGCCCTAACCTTGCCTCAAGGGCTGGATCACATGCCCTCGGTAAATTTTTTCTCCATGAAGTCCAATCCTACCGACTCCGAGGAAAATAAGTGGTCCATTTACAATGTCACGAACGGCCTTAGAAGCTAGGTAGACCAATGTGTGCACTTTAAAAGCTTAGTCGGCTCTGAAAGCTGACGGAGTGTGATGAGCGTGATCTAGTGGCACGTGAGTTCTTACACCGGGATTGAACCTAGTTTAGACGAGGAATCAGTATTTTAGTCAGAAGTTACTCATAAAAACCGGAGATCCGCACACGGAGGAATAACTGGGGTTGCCAAAAGACAACCGCCTGCCCAAGTGCGAGACAGCCATGTACCGATGAGGATCAAGGTAGACAGTGACAGTTATTGAATAACTGACGTGGCGTACATCCCAAGTTGGCATATTGAAAGAAGGGAAGGGTATTCGGAAAATCGAGTTGTGCTCGTGAATTTTGATGTTAGTGACACAAACTCGTCGTCAGTCATACTTATCGTGCGGAAACTAGCTTATCCACCCGGGCGTATTCGCGGACATACTGTGCAGACGGTCCGTAGATGAGGTCTGACCGGTGAATCAGCAGGCGCACGGATTGGTACCCGTCCAAACCTATTCATAATTACCCGATATACCCCGACAGACTGTCAGGTAGCGAGGTCTGCTGGACTTCGGCATGTTTGGTCCGGCTACCCGTCGGTTGGGCCATCTTCGCAGGCTGAATGCGTATCTGTTTTCCTGGTCGTAGGTGTTGAATGGGTCTTCCGCTGACTGAACTTAGGCAAGAATAAGATACAAAAATCGAGTGTCTCGGTCTAGCTCCGCACGTGTTGGCTCGTCTACGTGGGCACTTCCTGATTGCTTGTGGAAGCACTCGTGAGTCATATGCGGCTGTCATTCATTCGTTCACGTGCAGCGGGGTATTAGACTGCGAGCGCTACATAGAGCTACTTGAGTTTGGATTACGCAGTTGAGAGTGGGTTCAGCTTAGTGTAGGCCGTGACTAGCCGGCCTGACAGAAACGAACACGCCCAAAGTAGCATAGACTGACACGGCCCACGGAGAATAAGGGGAACCTACCCATGGTTGTCTGGGTGTGAAGACTCAATTTCATGGGAATCTCGAGTTTGTCTTTATGGCATTCCCACCTATATGAGGTCCGAGTCGTCCTCAAAGAAACCTGTAACATCTCAAGCGGGACCAAGTTGTGTGGGGTAGGCATAGACAGACTGTTTAGCCTTATTAACCGCTGCGTCCGAGCCCACCACTGATCGCCTTGACAGTATTTTGCCATCAGAGTCTGGCAGATAGGGGATCCATCAGATGTCGTGCAAGTCTGCCCCACTGTGAACTAATTCACGCGTGAGTCGTCGGTGCTGCGCCCAGTACATGGGACACGCGACGGACCTCACTTGTGACGGTCGGTAGCTGCTCCGCAACACTTGGAGCTCCTCCTCAAGTTGATTATATTCCATGAATCCGTTAGCACGCCGTAGCTAGCAGCAAGGTCGCACCTTAACGGCAACCTAGTAGTTCGTTCGCAAACCGTGCGACGCCGCAACGACGGTCACCCGACCCGATATTGACCACCATTGGGGGAGACGCCTAATCCATGCTCCTTGATCGTAATTAAGCTCATATGCCGGATGCTTCTCAGGACGAGAAACCCAAATGTGTACGGAATCTGTTGACCACACTGCCCTAGGAGTCTGCTTCATTCGTTGTACAGAAGAAGCGGCAGGCTCCCAGTCTTGGCCACTGAATGAAGACTTGTGCTCGCTTCGCAGACCACGCTAGAAAAACGCGACCATGTGAAGACTGAATCAAGGACACTGACTTTTGTTAATTGGCCGAATTATGCATGCTAAGGCCTTGTATGGGGCATTCGAATTCAGGTGTTCCTTGCCGTAGCACAGTCTTTCAGGGTCACCACGGCATCTGATAATCGTCTCTGTGTAGCCCATCTCTGGCTGGTCGTCACCGCACCAGGTGTGTTTGTGGACAGAACTAGGCCAGTAAAGCAGAAAGATTACTCCATAAGCGGACAGCCGAGCCTTCATCAACAACGAGGCAACATGATGGCAGCTCTCGGGTTACGGCCAACTCGGCGGGTCTTAGAGGTCGGAGAGACTGACATCTCCAAAATTACTCGAGTCATGGTCCTACAACCTGCGGTCGATCAAGAGGCGTGGCTATCTTGCCCCGGCCAATGGAATGCGAAGGCTGCCTGGGTAGACTAATTACTTATGGGGGAAACGCGTGGATGAACACCACCCTCAATGGCAGGCACTGGTGAGTCCAATTGACAGGCAATTACCACACCCATTACCAAAAACGCTGGTGGGATCGCGACAAACAAGGACTAGGGCACAGGCGACCAAGCCACCACCGCAGGAAGATCGAACACCAGCAGTAAGCGCGGGGGCTGCCAGCTGCGGTTGCTAAGCGGCCCGGTGCCTTGGGCACCGTTATCTGTTGCTGTCTCTAATACTGGATTCGCGGGTGAATTTGGACTGCAGGGCTGATGAGGTCCTCCACCAAAATGTACTGCCGACACAAACCAGTCCTATTTTCTCAAAGTAGCCTATCCTAGAATCATAAACTAGCAGGCAGGCATGAGGCTAGGGGCGGCATCTTAACCTGAGGAGCGGTTATTTGTCGGACGTCCAGGTAGATTTGCGGAAAAAGAAAAAGAGACGGTGCACGATTTATTCTTATCGCAAAGAAAGAAGCGCAAAATAAGTGATGGAAAAAAATGAGGTCAAATAATGAGATTGCCGCATGGATGGGGGAACAAATACGGACGATGTCTGGAAAACAAAATAAAATGCGAGCGTAAGCAAAATGAATCTTTGACCCATAAATAAATGCCTTTTAACTAGCCAATCAATAGATATGGAATTCCAGTCTTCAGGCTAAGAAACCTTAGACCCCCGAGGCTGAAGGGACGGACGCAACTATGGTGGGCAAGTCCAAGTGTTGTCAGTAACAGACATAGGTACCAACAAACACCAGCGAAGGACTAGAACGAGTTCTCATAGAGTCCTCACTTCCCTCACCGCAACCAACCAAACGCGCTTCCCACCTAGCCACGACGCGTCGACGATCTCGGTTTAGACTGTCAATTCGCGAGATATGTCGGTCCTGCAACCCTGTTTGGTAAAAGGCTCGAAGCTCCTTGGCCGCTGAATTCACGTCCACATCCAGTCGTCCTGCCTGCCATTGGGACACAGGCGTTCAATAAGAAATGACGACATAAGCGCACACAGAGTCCTCTTTTTCGTGGACAAATTAACGCGCCATTCACAACCGCCACCTCTCCAGAGCAGTGTTGATACTCCTCTCTTCCGACGAACTCACTTCTGCACAACTGGCGGGAGCTCAGTTCATAAATAGGCCTCCTGAAGTGCGTTGTGCTGAGTTACAACCCCTTCGTCACCCAGAAACGGACCCAAACCTGAAATCAGCGGATGCACCACAGCTTCCTCCGACTTTGAGATGGTACTAATTTCCTGACCCAATTGATATGGCGGCGAGCCTGTCTTAGAACCCCCAACAACTCTGGCGGGTGTCCGGTTCTAATTACTAACACGGCTGATCATTTTTATCGAAGGCTAGATGAAATATACGGGGTGTCCCAAAAAAGTATAAACAGTGCTTAAAAAATCACATTTCACGTCAAATATCAGATAGTACCTACAGACACCTGTTAGTTAATCTGTCCGCACTGTTGACAACGCGGGGCGAGAGAATCGCAAGCATCACGGAACATTTCTTGGTATTTGAGCGCATTCCTATTCAGAAGCTATTCTCAGTCCGGCGACCGTTGCCGGTTTCTAACACAGACTTTGTATTCTAACCAATCCACATAAAAAGGCCCAGAGGAGTGAGGAACAAGGAGGATATTCCACGAAACTCCCTCGTCCAGTCCATCTGTTTGGCAGGATCCCATCAAGGTGGGATCTAACAGCACGATCGTTGTGTGGGACTGCCACGCCCGTTGAGAATAAAACCAATGTTCAAAGCTCAGTCTTACTGATACTACCGATCCAGACGAGTCGTTTTGAGACAGCCCCGTATTGTAGAGCACACATTATATTTTCAGGTGTAATTCCTTAACACCAGTTTTTTGGTCCACGATGGTTACGTGTGGCAGAAAGGCGCCATCTCCGAACAGCAAAGTTATGTTTACATTTAGGTGGTGAATCCGAAGCAAGCCATGAAGGCTCAGAAAAGCATACTAGCGTTTAACTCCTAACCTTTTTTAAAGAGCAAAAGAGGAATGATGAGCAGTTTACCGTTAAAAGGAATCGGAGGAGGAGTCGGTTCCCAAGATTAGAACCGGAGAATCATCATCGTCTGCTCGCTGTGTCGCAGGGGTTGTCGATAGAGTTAGGGCCGCATGAGGCTCACCGACGCTCTCGGGCAATTCGTCGTGGTCTTCTTGGTCCTCCTTTTCAGTTTCTGTTGTCTGCGTGGAGACACTGGCTCTGTGCGGACCTGGACCAGTGCCACCGGGCACAAGCTTGGAAAGAAAGGCAACGCAGGCGACAAACACAGTTTTATGATAGCGAATCACGAGGAAGCAGAAGAGGAGGAGGTTGAAGAGGAGCATCTCCGCCAGCATGAAGACTAAGCAAAACACCCAGGTATGACTGTTTAGGATTTTAGTCAGCGGATTGAAGACGGCATGGACAACCAGCCGCGAGGAGTACCAGTGGAGGTGGTCAGCCGTGAGATGCACCTCGGCCCGCATTGAAGGTAGGTCCTAAAACAACAAATGACAAGGCGTTAAATTAAATATCAGAAGAGTATGAGGATGGGTGGAAGGAAGGCCCACTTACCCAATTGTCTACAAAGGCCTCATGCAGTCTGATGACCAATTTCTGCTCTTTCCGCCAAACACGAAATAGGTAGAAGGGGGAGAACATGAGGGTGTCCATTAAGTCAATTATTGATGGTTGGTGATCCGGTAGAAACTAAAATACAAGTAAAGGAAGGTAAGGCAGACGAACGGCCATGAGAAATGCGCAAAAACGAAGGAGCGTCTGAGGCAGAGGTCAAGATCAAAACGGACCTCATGCCAGCCCCCGGTGCTGGACGCGTTAAAGTGCAACAGCCACTGTGCTCCATCGGTTTATTAGTCGTGAGGCTATAACGATTTTAGGGGATAGGTCGGCTGGGGAATGGCTAAGAACCAGGTGTGACTTGCGGATGGAAGTACGTGGTATGGCACTGTCGGTGAAGATTGAGCTGGACGAGCCCACGAGTTTGAGCCAGACGGAATGACAGGGGCGAGATATCATCGCCGAGTCTGACTTTCAATTGAATCGGAAGTAGGTCGGAAAACCGAGGAGCAGAAGGCCCTAGAGGCTCTCTAGACGTGACGGACTTGTGCATCGAGTCCATCGGGACCGCAGCACTGCTTGCGTTTGTTTCTTTGTGAAGTCGGTATCCGCATATATTGCCACCTTTCTCACCATCATCAGAGTTGACAGATGGAGGGACCGGCAACTGGACCCAGTCCTGTGCTCATTTAGACCGTGAACAACCAATCAGTGTTCCTAGTCAAACAGTGGCGAAGAGTCTGGGGAAAGGGCGGTCAACGACAATGAGCCCCAGTCGCCGACTCCTCCTCTTGGGCCAGAAGCCGAAGAGCTGGCAGTTCACACCTCAGACCTGGCGTCAATGAAGCAAATGTGACGGGCATTCCACTGTCCATTAAACGGCAAAAAGTTGGTTCCACTTAAAAGTAAGCCTAGTGGTATCGAACCGCAAAATCAGCTCGGAATGCTGGAGATGCGGCAGCGACTCGCGAACTTAGGAGTTGGCGGGTTTCGGTTGGTTAGTAGGTGGAATGGCACTACCGACGAGGACGAGGAAGACTGGGATGACTATCTCTGACTTGTCAGCCGTCATCAGCCAGCCATACCCGACCCCGGGGTGTGGTTAGAGTGCTGGACTTCTAGCCAACAGGTCGCGAGTTAGAGCCTCGGGATTGTGTACGGCTGGCTGGTGACGGCTGACAAGTTAGAGACGGTCATCCCAGTCTCTTTCGTCCTCGTCAGTAATGCGATTCTGCTTACATTACGCTTCGTTGCGTGGCTGATGGCGGGACTCGAGAAAGAGCCCCAGGACACAACGGAGGGAGTGATTGCCGTAACGCGATCGTTGCGCATTTGTACTCGAGACGATTTTCACATGCGCTCCACATAGTATGTCGCCCGAAAAAAAACTTGTGTTTCCTAGTAGCTGAAGACAGAAAAGGTCAAGTCAACTTCTGCGACCACAATAGTAACTGCTGGGCTAGGCGTTTCAAACAAACAACCCTTCTGACAGGTGCCCTTTCATCCGTTGAACCAACAGCTGTAGATGTAGGAGAAAAGGGCTGTCGCTCACTAGCTGCACGTGTTGTGTCCACGACTGTTACCAACCTCTCTCTCTCTCTCGCCAATCCCAATTTAACATTAAACGATTAGTTCAGTTCTTGTTGGCCATGGAGCGCAAAATATTTTCAAGATACTGACGGATGACAGTCAACTATCTTGCCGGTTGGCCGCATCAATATCGTGTCGGCTGGCGATGCGGCTACCGATCTAGAGGTGCCAATGAAATCATTCGACTGCCACCTCAACTGTGGTGCTCCAATAACCCGCGATATTTTTCGTGGAGGCAAAGAACCTTGTTCTTCGGGAGTATATGGGTGTTAAATGAGTGGAGTGCTTCTGAGTTAGCGTCATCAGGGCTCGTAGATAAGCAATGTCCCCGTTCTCTAGTCTTCATTGCATATCGACACACGAGCAGAAACACAGCCCACAAGAGGGCATTGAACACCCGAAATTTGAGTACATTGATAATATCTCGACGATTTTCTATGCTTTTCTGAATGTCAGCCGAAACCTGACAGGCTGCGTTTACCGGAGGCAATTTCTTAGTTGCTGTGTGCACGAAAAACGAGCATTGTCAAGGTCGTTGAAGTAACTAATTCCTCCGATTTCTTGCGGATTACCGAGATGCAGGGAAAGGCTACCCTAGTAAATCAACAACGAATTAATATTTGTTGCTTTTTAATTGGCCCAGAAATTAACTGCGAACTTGGAGTGGATCAGTATAAACTAAGGTCTGTAGGCGCAGACAGAAATTTGATGAAGGAATATTTGGGCTGAAGTCCATCAGCCACGGCGGGATAACCGCGTAATATTCATTAACTGCCGATAAGCTGCTAGTGGTATATTTTAGGAATACAAGATACCATACTAGCAGCCTATAGACCTTAGTGCATACTGATCTTGAGATTCGAACCCGGGATCTTTGGTCATGGAGTTTGAAACTCTACCACTGGGCCACGGGCCCGTTGTCCTGTCGGTTGTGATCGGGAATATCAATTATGACAGTGGGCGCCCGCCGATCAGGTTACGGAACATGCTCGTTCCGTTGTGTCTTGGGGCTCATACTAGAACCCTCGCAGGCAGTCGCACAGCAACTAGTAGTAGACATAGATTAGATGGTGCCGACAAAGACAAGGGAGACCGGAATGGCCATTTCTGGCTTATTAGCCGTCATCAGCCAGTCATACCCAACCCCAAGTGTGGATCACTTGAGATTCGAACCCGGGATCTTTGGTCATGGAGTTTGACACTCTATCATTGAGCCACGGGCACGTTGTCCTACTGATCTACTTCAAGTTCGTAGTTAATTTCTGTGGAAATTAAGACGCAACAATTTGTAAACTGGATTATCTACCAGAAAGCAGACGGGGAATGTTGGGGGACCCACTGAAGAGCAGAACCCCTCGCAGCTGTGCCACGCAGCGGCAGAATGTCGGCGAAACAGGTGTGCCTGGGCTTTTAGCAAGTACCTGTGCTGCTAGCATGATATCTTGCAACCCTAAAATCGATATTTGTGAAACTGACTGAGGTCAGCAGATCTAAAAGGTCTGTTCACAGTGAGATTATCGCCTCCTGTGGTATACTTTGATTGGAGGACAGAAGTTCGGCATCCTAGGTGTAGCTGAAGTCAATGAATCTGATATAAAAGCTCGGAACCTTCGAAATTCAAGTGTGCAATATCAGGCAATATAAAAGGTCCAGCGAGGTACAGTGCATGCTGCGGAAGCCGACGGATACTGAGGGAAAATCAGATCTTTGTATCAATTTAACTAAGTCATCAGTAATAAATCAGCTAGCAAGCTGACCTTATGCCTCTGCTGCTAGCCGAATAGTCAAGTCTCAGAGCCCTTGTTGGGTCAGCCAAATATACATAGGCTAATGACAATCTTCCCACCTCCATCTTATCCCATCGCCCGTATTTGCACAGCTAACGCATCCCACGATTTGTGAAGAGGATGAAATCAAAGCAGCAACAGAAACAAACAAGCCACGGTCCGACTCACTGAATTTGAAAGTCTGGCAGTCGCAGTGCCGTTTTCACTGAAAAAAATCAAGTCGACGAATGACATGCCTGCAAAGGAAAGGGAGATAAAAATAATGCAGCAACACTTGTAGACGAAAAAATGCGTACTGGAAAAGATCCGACACAGCTGTTAGGGAATCGGGAAACTCTGAATGGTCTCTAGGCAAAAACAGGGTAGGCCGTGTCTGGCTTATTTTTGATCGTCGTCTACTCATAACCCAACCCCAGGCAGAGGAACAGTTGTGGCCACGAGCATGCGTGCTGTCGGCTGCGATCATGAACATTCAAATTGGCGTTCACTAACCACGGGATGGAATACAAATGATTCTTTTCCATTTCGGAATTCCGACCTAACGTCGCCGCAGGCGACCGCATGGTAACAAGGAATGACTAGTCAAAAGCCATTGCGGACAGAAGCCGGTGGAAATAATTAGGGGGCGTCAAACTTGTGAATGATGACACTGATAAATTCGCACTTCTAAAGTTGACTCTGTAATTCACGTGCATGTTTTTTTCGACTCGCACGTGGTAATGTGCGCTTAAACCAGCCACTACTTAACGATAAACAGAAAAGATAGTTAATAGTGCCTGGCTCAGCTAATTAAGCCAATTGATTAACATTGAAACTCGTTTGGTACAACTGTCTCTACGCGCTTTTGTCGCAAAGTACTGAGGTCAACGGAATCCGCAGGGCTTACAAATGATGGTCTACCAGGGCATCGTCTTTCGCTTAGCCCCTCACTGGTCATCAGACGCCCTCTAAGAAACCCCGCGTGGGAGGACGTGCTCCTAAATGTCATGACAACCCATCTTCACTGGCAACGAAAAAACGCGGCCAGACCCAACATGCACGGACGCTTAGCCAGTAAGCCTTTACTTCGAGGATTTACAACAGCTTTAAAACGCCATTTCGAGATTGAAGTGCAAGTGCCTCTACTAATGTTCTCCACTTAGATGCGGAAAGGCCCATTGTTGACCTCCACATCTACGGTGATGAAGACGCGGCAAGTGGAAAACAAAGGGCTGTTGACATAGTCTCTTCGGTTGGATTTGGAAAGCTTTAGAGCCTAGTTTGTCATCACCCTGGAAAGCGCGGCTAGCAGAAAACATAAGAACACTTGCACAAACCAACGACCCAACACGAGAAGGAACGTGTTTTAGTGGAATCCTATCCACACATAACATTACCTAGTAGCCCCGGTAGTTTAAGTGGCCGAAAACTTCAACGAACACACTGGCAACATTGAACGGAAAGAACGACTCTGGCAGGCGCCCGAATTCAAACCTCAGGTCTTCTCCACTTGGCGGACCAGGGCAAATACCAAAGACACTGACATCGCGGTCTCTCCTGTCATTCCCGGTAAATTTTCACAATAATTCACTGATCCTGATTATACGACCGTCTGCATGGAGCTTCGATTAAAGTCCCAAGGTAGGAATGAACGTCCGAATTCTGCCCTACAGCTAAATCTGATCGGCAAAAGCCACTTTGGAATCCCCTTGATGGTCCAGCACAGACTGAATTCTTCTGATATACCATAAACTTTCAGTATAAAAATTGGCGGTAAGTTCCTTGGGGATTCCAAATGCGTTTCAGCTATAAATATCAAGTAGATCATTGTATTCACCTGTCGATGTACCACTGTTCTAAAAGAGTTTGACACAAACTCGAGAGTACATATGAATCTCAATCAAGTCGCTTTTGTGTAACACATAAGCATTCGGCCAACACACGGTTGACAAGAGGCGCATTTAAAGGCTTCATAAAGGTGACCAAAGAGACAACCAACGGTACAAGACGACCATCGTACTTATCGAGGACGTAAGAGTATCAGCGTTAAGGAACTAAAACTAATTGAACAAATGACTGGACACTACAGAAAACGAATGGACATGTATAGTGCCTAACGGGTCCTCTATTTCCAGGCATCTTCCGTCCTAAGACCTAACCTCAGCCAAGGTCGGGTAAGCAGGAGTTCGCCGCGTGGACTTAGAGATCTATGAACTTAAAAAACTTGCAGTCGGTCAGATAATTATTATGGGGTCCTCAGCTGTCCATAAGGCAATAACTTCTTGGATAAAAACAGACAAAAAACAGGGCAAAATCGACGACCGAGACTTTGGGTGCTAGACTTGTGGAAGTGACATTGGGCCAAAGGTGAAGAAAGTAGAGCCATGAACAGAAGTACACAGACAATTTACAGAAAAGTGTCGAGTTCAATCGTACGTGTAGACACCAATTACTCAACAAACAAGGAAAGTCTGGCTCAGATGCACAACCTACCCGCATCACGATTCGAAGGCGATTCTGGAACCACAAGGTGGAAATCCACTCTGTATGCTTGGCCTGCGGTAAAGGCCTGTATGAACAACAGAAAATAGCAATAAAAAAGTTATCTCAGTGCGCTCAAAGGAATAAACTGTGCTCACAATGAATATTCACTGGGAACTAAAGAGACGATGTGTTGGCACAAAAACCACGAATCTTAATCCGGAGCACGAACAGTTTCAATCGGTAAGCTCTAGAATACTCCAATTTACAATTATAACTGTAAAAACTGCATTTAGTATGGGAGATGAGTGGACTTATGTGAGGATAATTTAGCACAACTTAGGTTTGAGCTAACGATAGGATTTGTCCGTAACACGTAGACTAGTTTAGCATGTGACATAGGAGCACATGGTCAATCACAAGAAGAACCCAGTGATGTAATGAAAGCAGTCGAAGACTCACCGATGCGCCTTTAAGACTCAAGTCCAGGTCAGCTTTGGCAAACAGTTGGCGATGTTTCAGTGGTCGCCTAGTGACATGTAAGAAGTAAGGACAATTCCTACTCGTGTCGCAGCCGCACTTCGTGCTCAAAATGTGTGTTTGGGATAAATAGATGACAGGCAAAGAGAAAAACGAGGAATGAGATGACGAGGAAGACAAACTGAAGGCAAAAGAGACGGGTTAAGAGGTTGTAGGCGTGCACAATTTCCCCGCTCCAGCCAGTACTTTCCTTGGATTTGACTCCTTCATCTGTGTTCCCGGACGCCTAAGCATAAAAATAACCAAATAAATGTGGCTGTCATGGGAAGGGTGGACTGGCTTAAGCAAAACTCGCGTCACCCAGAAGGAGTGAGTATTCACTGATGATGAAGCAAAGAAACAATATCCTCAGATTGTTGGCTAACAATGCTTTCGGACTTAAAACCGTGTCCGAAAATCCCTAACTCATTCAGAAATAACATTTACTTAGTCCATACTTGAATCTTCGCAAGGCGAAATCGCATAAGGACATAGCAAAACACCTAGCCTAAGTGACTCTGAACCAAGCGTTTGGCAAGAGAAGCCTGGGCTCGATAACTTTTTATTACTTCCGTGCGGGCTGTGGATACTACTGGTAAAAGATTCTTCAGTAAACGAAATGTGAAAAACCGAGAAAGATATTAAAACTGGGAGAGGCATTTTCTTCCAACTAAAACTAAAGTCTATTGGCGAGCGAGTAGTATAACTGAAGGCCTGTTAAAGTAGGCGTTTAAGCGTAACAGTATATGGAAGTTTTAACCAGTGACGCCTGTGGGAACAGAACGTTTTAACGATAAATGACAGATTGCCAGATAACGGAAGAAGGATTGGACGGTAACAATTGCTTAAGGCGGTTTTCTGGGGCCAAACGCCGCGTGCATCACATGATAGATGACGACATGGGGTCAGCCTATTCATCCAATCTCATTCAAAGTGGGCTTGACTCCAAGGGAAGGGCCCGTCCCGCTGGGATCCAGTGGCCAATCTTCTCGTTAGAAACAGTCAAGAGTTCTTTCATGCTGTCAGGGCGTGTTAAAACTGTGGCTAAGAAGGCTGTCAATCTGAGAAACAACTATGTCTTCCTCGTAACAAAACCAAGGATCCAATGGTCGTTCCTGGTGTGGTCTTTACGGAAACTCTCTCCGATGGGATACCGGAGATGACCGTTTATATGAAGTTACGGACTAACACACGTGACATGTGTGGGCAACCTGTTAGGCTTAGTCGGCAACTGAACCCACGTCTATCTGTACGCACTCCGAGATTTTTCATCACGATGAGTGGCAGTAAGGTGGGTTGTGGTTGGGCAGATCCCCGTCGCACCTTAATCGTCACTTTCGACGGTCGAAACGTCCACTAAAGTTAGTGAAGGGCACTAAACGCTATCGCGTTATGATCTTAAACTTTTGCCGATCCTATTTAACACAATGCAAGCGAAACTGACCCCGGACAGCATTATCCAGGAAGTTTTAAGCAAGCGATGAAATTCAGACCCCCAATATGTGCTTATTAGGGATAAAAACAATGGAAAAAATGACTGAACTTATGGACTACCTTATACTAGGTTTGTCCATGTTAGCCAAACACGAGCCAAGAACATCGTCAGAACACCTTGTACATCAAGGAGTCCGAGTCCTTAAAACGCTTTTTTAAACGCCCCAAAACATTGGAGGGATAAAAATAGTAGTTCCTGAATAATTTCACAGAAGTATGTACTTCCACGCCTGGGGGCGTCGTCGACACGAGTGATTTTTGAACAGGTTAAGAACTCATTTATAATCGGATAACTATATAATACCAAGTACTTTTCAAAAATCTGTGTGTGCGTTCGCTAGTTAGATTACTTATAAGCAACACAGATGTACTGTCTGAATGGAAATATCCCATGAACTATTGACAGCCCCTGCCAGTAGTACGAAGCACTTGTCTTACGATAGCTGTCCGCCTCTCGAACTCATACAATGACCAAGAAACCCATAGGAACTAAAAAAGTGAAAGGTGCCGGAGTTAGCTGCTTTTTCCCATATGCAGTTACCACCTAGGATTTAAGGGTGATATAGGAAAGCAATGCCACTAAAAGGCTTTGTTTTCGCAAGGTTACTTCCATCGGGACTCATTTTCTTTTCCTTTTAGAAAGTCCCTGAATTGCCTAAAAGGTTAGTTGTGGTGGCTTATAAGCTCAGTGCAAGGGACCGAACTGAAGACCAGTGAAAACATATTGAGAGACGCCTTAATCTTCGAATACAGCATGCACAACTTTCGACCAGCAGATAGAGGGTCATCTAGCAGTCTTTTTGATAGTTTCCCAAAAAAAGCCACATGCTATGTTTAAAACGGTAAGAATTCCAATATTTATTACTAAGTGGTATATGAACGCAGGCCAGCTTATGCGTATTAGGAATGTCTGGCGACGTGTAAGTCTGGTGGTGTACGTTTTCGTTTATTTGTGGGTATCAATGACATTTTCACATACGGTGCATCGAATTTCGGACCAGACGTGTATTAATTGTTACTGTATACAGTATATAGAGTTTAAGAAGGAAATCAAAACATAAAGTCCTCGCATACGGGGAGCTCTGCGTTCTCTCAAGAAGTATAACTTCAGTTGCACCCGTAGTACCGTACTACGTTCTACTCCCTTATAGCCACAACAGGACAACTGACCAATTGTGTGTGCTCCCATACAGGCTAAAAAGTGAGTACCTACGAGGTAAACATGCTTTGTTCTCCTGAGCTTGGACTTTCAGGAAGAAACGGGTGTGATAAGAATCCAACTAATAAGTTAAAACCCTACTCTATGGACACGATGATGTACCATGGGCAACTCAGCGACAACAACCATTCGCAACGATCGGGAGGAGCGAGAGTAAGTCGGCCTCGTTTACGGATTCAAGTCTGTGTTCGCGTCTTCTTGTTTATTGCATTGCTTCCAGCCTACCACCTGACCTCTCCTGCCCCCCAAACAACAAAAGCCAAGGAAACCGGTCAGCACTATTGCCATCTGATGCAGTCGGAGGTTTGCGTCAAGTTTGGGTACTGATGTACTCGAATAACCGCAGTCTTGACATCCATATCAACAAAATACATCATTTTTATTTGGAAAAGGTGGAAGCTCCCAATCGACTACGAGTGGGAGCCGCATATGCATATACTTAAATTCCGCAGGCTACTCCCATTTATGTGATATCGTATTGGGGATTTTCCTCAGAGATTTTTATTATTTTCTGATGAATACCCTGCAATACTAAGATTAAAACCCAAAGAAAGGGTCAAGAGGTGCTGAGCCGAAAAGGCGAAGTCCAAGCAGGCACGAAGGACCCGCCAAAACTTCTAATCGCTACAACGACCTTAAACAGCATGGTTTAGTCGGGCGTTATTAAAGCAACGGGAGCCCATTATATTATTCAGCTGTCAGAATATTTACCTTTCTTGACTGTCAAGTGAACTAAGAATAGAATCCTAAACTCAGCCCTATGTCACGTTTGGCAGGCAAATATGGAATGTTCATAGTCGTACTATGAAGAAGACGATTTAAAAAGGGAGTTTTCAGGGGTTCACGTGGTAAGGTGCCTCATTAACTTAATATCCTTAAAGGAATGGTGCCGACAACCTAGGACAGAATTACCCACACAAATAAACTTCCAAAATAATAAACTCAAATGGATCATAGCGCCATTCAGTTCAGTTCATTTCAGTTTATTGAGGGAAATAGGCGTAAGCCTTTGAGTACCCTATTTGCAACGTAAAAAATGTGTGGTGTACAGATAGATGTTCTGGGCTGAAATAGTTAGAACACGCCCATAATGGTGGGACAAAATGAGAAGGAGTTACAGGGGGTGAGCTCGACTTCTCATCGCTCTTGGCCATTTCGGAACATAAATATGTCCAGATTCTTCTTAAAACTTTGTACAGATGGTGACATCACAACATCTGCGGGAAGCTCATTCCATGGTTTGACCACCCGAACCGAGAAGGAGAACTTCCGCACATCCAGCCGTGCCTGCTGAGTGCGCAGTTTTAACGGGTGACCTCGGAGGTTGGTCGTGGTAGCAAATTCAAAAAAGTCCTCGAAGGCCAGACTGCAATCCAACCCCTTTACAATGCGGAAGGCTTGCAAAAGATCTCCGCGAAGTTGCCTGTAACTCAAAGGAAAGAGGTTCAGATTTACTAGGCGGGTTGCATAAGGAAGGGAGCTTTGAACCCTAACCATCTTCGTGGCTCTCCTCTGGACTCTTTCGAGGCAGTTTTGATCCACAACAGCCCACGGCCTCCAAGCTTGTATGCCGTACTCTAAATGCGGCCGGACGAATGTTCCGAGTGTCTTAGAGAAAGCTTCTTCGTCAAAGTCCATAAACGCACGCTTGATGGCGTACAGTACGGACATTGCGCTTTCTGCCACCCTCGAACAGTGGGCGGATGGATTTAGGGAACTCGTCGTAAGCACACCGAGGTCCTTTTGGGCTTCGACCTCTTGTAGGGCTGCACCGCCCAGAAAGTAGCCTCTTGTGCTGGCGGATCTGGCTGTGTTGCCTAGGCGAAGTATGCTACATTTGGCAACGTTGAACCGCAGGAGCCATTTGTTTGACCACTCCTCCAACCGATTCAGGTTCATCTGCAGTCTGTCTTCATCGGCAGGACCGCGAATTACACTCCATATCTTAATGTCATCCGCAAACATTGCTACTTCACAGTCTAAATCTCTTGCGGCATCGTCCACGTAGATAAGGAACAAAATGGGTCCCAGAACTGAACCCTGGGGGACACCACTATCGACCATAGCCGGATCTGATTTTCCCCGACCGACGCACACAACCTGGTGTCGACCCACAAGGAAGTTTTCGATCCATTTAAGGAAGTTGCCACTGATCCCTATTCTTTTCAGCTTATGTAAGAGCCTTTGGTGTGGCTTAGTGTCGAAAGCGTTCTGGAAGTCGATGAAGGCTATGTGGACCTCGTGCCTGTCGTCGAGAGCTCGGGTCCAGCTCTGGAGAGATTGCAGCAGGTTTGTCGTGCAGGATCTTCCATTCGGAACCCATGTTGACATTTCGATAGCAGGCCGTGAACTTCCAGGAATTGCATCAGTTCAGTCATTATGATCCTTTCTAAAACTTTGCAGAGAATGCATCTCAAGCTTATGGGCCGGTAATTTGTCGTCTCTGCCCTGTTACCTGTTTTGTGTAGCGGAGTAATATGCGCCAGCTTCCAATCGATAGGAAGTGTTCCAGTGTCAAATGACGTTTGAAAGAGCATCGACAAAGGCACAGAGAGCTCACTGGCAAGTTCCTTCAGAAGCTTGGGTGGAATCTCGTCTGGTCCTGGCGACTTCGATTCGTTCAATGCCTCTAATTCTCTTCGGACAATGCCTTCTGAGAAAAGTATATGACTGACGCTTGGAGTCGGCAGTTCTTCTGTGGAGGGAGGAAGGAACCTTGCCTCGTTTGTGTAGACTGATTGAAAAAACCGTGAAAAATACGCATCTTTGTCCCTACTATCAGCGATCTCAACGCCATCAGTAGTCTTTATCAAAGGGATTTGATGCCTGTTCCTTGTAGTTCGTCGGAGGTAGCTGTAGAGCAATTTTGGGTTCTGCGTTGCTTTTTGTAGCAAGTTCTTCTCGAATTCCCGCCGCGTCTGCATTATCAGCTTCCTCAGTTTGTTCCTCTGTGTCTTGTAGGTGTTGAAGCATTCAGCTTGTCTAGTGACGCAGTATTTTCTCCACAATTTGTGCTTCCTGTTGATTTTTTTCTTGAGGTTGCTATTTAGCCACCCAGGGCGTTTGTTCAGTCTTACACTAGTCAGTGGGCAGTGGTTATTGATAAGCTGCAGAAGTACATTCTTGAAAAACTCCCAGTCATCGTTGGCACTTCCCGTAAACAAAGATCCCCAGTCAAGACCGGATAAGTCTGCCCTCATCTGATTGAAGTCGCCCCGCCAAACATTACGTCTTTTGTGGTCTGGAGTGTGTGAAATGGAGAATAACGAATAATTCCACATAAGCACTACGTGGTCACTTCGGCCAAGGGGCGGCATGGAGGCGATCTCGTCTATGCTGTCTGGTGTTTTCGTAAAGACCAGATCCAGGCAGTTTGCCCTTTGTCCTTCACGTGTTCTCGTTGGGAACATTACATGTTGTGTGAGGCACGCATTTAATGTCTTGCTCAACAGGCGGTAATCGAATGCCGATTTTGGACCTGACGCTTGGAGGGTATTCCAGTTTGTTCCTGGTGCGTTGAAGTCGCCCATGATCATGATGTTAGGTCGACTGGAAAATTTCTCCAACTGCTCCAATAGTTGAGTGTCGGCGATTCGGTCTGTCCGAGGTGGTCGGTAGACAGTGAGGACATCGAGACACGGGGAACCGGTAGCCTTGAGGGTCAACCAGATAGCTTCCGTACTGAACGCAAACGTGGTGGTGTTATCCGACCTGCCAGACCGTCATTCACATACACAACGATAACACCACCCTGACGATGTTCCCTGTCCCTCCGATAAATTTGGTATCCAGGCAAGGCTATTTCGTTATCGCTAATATTCCCGGACAGCCAGGTCTCAGTTACTGCTAAAACATCTGGAGACAGCTCAACAAGGCAAAGTTTTAGTTCGTCTAGTTTCGATATGAGGCTTTGGGCATTCGTGTACAAGCACCTCAGTTTATCACCAGCCGAATTTCCCGTTGCATTTCTTACTGCTGTGAGCATTACTCCGTTATCGCGGACGTCGTGTTCTCTAGGCTCTTCCGTTACCTGATTGGTTCCATTTACATGCCTTGTTTCAGTCAGACCACTGGACGCTACGGGCTCACTTGTGTTGGCGCCTTGATCAGGTGGTTCAACGAAGGTGTCTGTTTTAGCTGAGTAGCTGTCGTCGTTCGTAGTATTACAGGCTGGTTCCACTGAAACGGCATATATTTTCGAACTACCTTCCCCTTGAAGATAGCTAGATTGTGTTCGCCATCCTTCAGTCTTGATTTTAACTCCAAGACAAGTTCCCGGCGTTTCAACCGTTCCGCTGGTGAATAGTCCGGTTGAAAAAAACCTGTTTGTGTGTGTTTCTGAGATCGGTTTTTTTAGAGAGGATAAACTTGATTTGCTCTTTGTTCTCCAGCATAATTTTGAGAGGGCGAGGTGGTTGTGCTACTGTCCTGTCTTCACTCCTTTTTCCTATCCGGAATGCTTTCAGAACCTTTATTTCCATGTCTGCCGGCAGTAAATGATTTAGCAGACCATGAAAGGAAGCAAGGTCCTCTGAGACACGGTCTTCAGGTCTGACTGCATTCGATTCTGACAAACCCTGAATAACCAGACACTGCTGGCGAGCATGGTCCTCCTTACTCTGTCTTTCCGGTGAATGCGTTGCATGTGGGCGATGACGATTTACGGAGTCATCGCTTGGACGCACACTTTTACTGTCTGCCGACTGTCCCGAGCACCCCATCAGTGCTGGCTGGGACTTCAGAATCCTGTCATGGCGTTTCCCTCTCCCCTCTACCCACGGGTTTATGTCTTCGCATTCAGATACGTGCTCTGTAGTGCGCTCGGGGTAGTTGCCAGAACAAGAGGGCAAGAGTAGACTGGATAACCCAGGTATATCGTCTCCAGGCAGAACAGAAATCCCATCATTTACAGCAAGAGGCTTAGGTGAGATGGCTTCCGCGACAGGTAATTTTTTTGCGACATCGCTTAAGACATCGTGCGTGGGAATCGAGTCTCCCTTTTTCGGTGGCTTCGTTTTCATTCTCCTGCTGTTACCGGCGTCTGCGGTTTTGGCTGTTGAGTTGCTACTCGTGTTTGAAGATTCCCCAGAGGAGATATTTTTTCGCGTTTTTTTGCGTTTTGCTCTTCGTTTTTGGGATTCTAACACTGGACACGTTCTGGCCGACTAGGGTATGTTTCACGAGCGTCCTTAAATCAGCAAGCTCCTTTTCCAGTTGTCCTACTTTGATTTGAATATCTGCGCACCCACCACAAGGCTCGTCTTCGTACCTCACACTTTTTGCGGTATTTACGCTTTTTGCACGCTTTGCTGGTCGTTGGCTGGAGGCGAAGTTAGAGCGAGCACAGGTTCTGGATGTGAAGGACAACTCACCGGACATATCTTCCAAAGAGGTGCCGCCGCTAGCCGTACTACTACAGTTAGCTTGCTGAGAATCCATAAACTTCGACGTGATATAATAGGTATAATTTCGCTTTCGATGTTATAACGAATACGTCGGCTTATATATGATGAATCAAAGTGAGTATTCAAAACTCAATAATCGAAAAATACTTAAAATCCGATTAATTTTGTTGAATTTAATCAGAAGCGACTTAGCCCTTTCCAGATCTCGTGGGACTTGAATTACTGCAGACCTTGAAGGATTTTGAGCGATTGGTTTTCTAGGCTGTATATCCGCGAATCGGTTGCGTAGCCAGTTCCGTTATCAGTTGGACCGTGCTGATAAACAAATTGCACTTAATCCAGGTTCCTGGCGAATTTCGATGCGTGAAAAAATATTCCAAAAATGCACAAAGTAATTCTGTACGTACGGTTCCAGTATCAATGTCAGAGACTGTAACTGTGGAATGGTAACCAAGTCGAAATTGTCCCAGATGGAGCGCAGAACAATTCCTTCGTGCTCAGTTGGGCTCAGTTGAACCCAGTTGAAGGAACCTGGAAAAAATACCCGAGTACACGCGTTCAGTGTACGAGAGAACCATGGCCACATGTAAGCCATTGAAAAAACCGTTCACATGAAATTAGTATCAGGCTAATATATATGTAGAGGCCGCTCCAATGCCCTTTGTTCCAGCCCCTTTTAATCAACCGACGGCCGCGACAACCGTGTTAACTTACAGACACAACGTCAAAGCACGGACACACTTAGGCTGGACCAGGACCGCCTTCAAACTGATGTCACATCACAGGCATCGATCGGTGTCGCCTGTCACACGTTGGCCCTCGTGGTCATGCTCACCTTACTCTGCCGCTGAGCCAGCCAACTACATGTTGAGCATTCAACTAGTCGTTCATTATTGCTGTGACGGACACGACATGCTCCCGCAAACAGCACGCCGCTGCTTGCGCGTTTCCGAACGAACGTCTTGTTTGATGTACAAATAAACAAACAACCCATGGGAATTCGCACTGTGCATAGTACAGATCGTTTCTCGCAGCCTGTTCACTTTTGACATTAGTTAGGGCGGACATGGTGTGTGATTAATGCTGATCTAGAATCATTAACCACCACAGTCTCTCGTCATTTGACTTTCTAAAAAGCTGGCCCAGTTAGTTTACCTTCATTCTACTCCTTAACCGACAAATTTGTGACACATCTCGACAATTATAGAACAAAGCTAGTTGAGAGGATTATGCCAGTTGCATCTAACCAACCTTGGCTACCATGTTAAGAATTTATACGCACTTTACCGCGTTTCTATGCCGTGGAATCAACTATCGAAATTGCCTTAACATGTAAAAGCAAACCTTTTGCTTGCAATATCGCGGAGAGCAGCGTAACATTCGTGTTCGCAACGGATGGTACAAGACGTCAGTAAACATATATGTGCTCTGTTCATTTCAGTTTACTGGGTAGATCAGCAAGCAACATTTTTTCATCGGCTAACCTGAAGCATAAAAAGTACATTTTCCTTTAGGTAAATGCACAGTTAGACCAAAAAATTTGCAGTTCATTTCGGAAGTTTCCTACAGACGGTAGTATCACAACCTCTGCAGTAAGCACATCCCATGGCGTTGTCGTCCGGTGTCGGAATGAGGATTGCTGCATCTTTAGTCTTGTCTTTTTAATGTGAGATTTTAAAGAATAACTTAGCAAGTTGGTCATTATAGAGAGTCCGACGAACTTATAAGAGGCCAGCCTATGAATTTTTCCGTTCGTTATCTGAATTGCTTGTGAAAGGTCTTCACTAAAAACTATCATGTCTAGATTTGCTAGATAGGCCGTACAAGACGTCAGACCACCAGATTTAACTATTTCGGTTTATATTCGAGGTAATTCATTGCACAACAGATTTTGGATTGCCCAATGTTTCCGGGTCTAGATCGACTACATTAATGCGGTCCTACAGAGGTTCGGAAAACCTCGATGAGGACATCAGCATAAAAGCGTACTAAAACTTTCCGTATGGTCCGCAGCACACACACTGCGCTTTCACAATCAACGACTGACTAGATAGCGTCTTTGCGGAACTTGACATTAGCACATGGATCACCTTTTTGGCTTCGCTGAATTACAAAGTTGACATCCATAGAAAGCTGCCTCTTTGATCGGCAGATGTCGCTGAACTACACTGACCAAGTAAGGTACGTCTACTGAAAATTAATTTCATAGGCAAAATATTTGAGCACCCTTCCGACCGATTTGACTGAGTTTGCTGGCTCTCATAGGTATCGCTTGCAAAATTGCAGTTTCGAAGGCCAAATATCCAGCAAAATTTTCCCCATATATCAGAAATACAATAGGTCTCAACGCTGAACGCATTGAACACCACTTCAGACCGAAGTATCAGTAGCTTCCTTTTGGTCTGTGGAATTATTTCGGAACGGAAGGCAAGGAGAGATTTGATGCACTTCAGGGAGTATTCTGATGCCTGTCATTTCAAATTTGTGCAATATTAGCTAGTTTAGAAACCTCTTGAAGGACAAGGAAGATGACGATTGTTATACAGCTATCACAGGGCACAAGGATCCTGCTTTATGCAGATTGCAGCAATCTGGTCCTGCGGAAGCTTTTTTCCACAACTGGTGTTTCTATTTTGGTAGCAGGTTGTGGATGTTTGTGAACGATATCAGTTCGCCCTGTAGCGGCCGAGAACGTCAAGTAAAACACACACCGGGGTAGTGAAGCATTGGGAAGAGATTCTGGCTAAGATCGATCTGAATAGAGCTGTTGACATGTCGCAATACTCATCCATACGCAAGGGAAGAAGAAACGCTAAGTGGGCAATAAGGTATATTAGGAAAAGATGGAAACTGGGAGTATATATGCTAGTAGTCGAGTCTGTATACAGGACGAGTTACAACAAGGACGCAACCTAATGACGACGAGGCGACACTGACATGCCAGCTATCTAACAAGCGGGGAACGCGGCGGTGTGGGCAACTGCAGGGGAGGGCCGGTGGGGTTGCCGAGGTTAAAAGGTGGAGAGAGAGCGGGCTATGCGATCATTACGGAAAGTTGCCGGGAGGTGTTCGGGGGTAGAGCGAGGGAGGAGCACCAGCCGTTTTCACCGGCACGCGGTTACGCCATTTTCGTTCTAGGTCAACGTGTCAAATAAGTATTTCTTCATTCAAACAACCCCATACAGGTTATGGGGCGTTGCAACCCCTCACGGCCTTCTTCCTTAATTCACAAAATGTCTGAATTCCAAAGCCGGCAAGTGGTCGTCAAGTATGTGTTACCCCTGCGTAATCATAACATTTATTGGTAGCTTACGTCAAGTAACAGTTAGATTAATATACAAGAATATAAGTTTTTTGATATCATGTGCACTCAAAACGATAGGTACGCATCGCGATGGCTACAACACTGAAAGATGGCAATATTTTATGGGAGACGGGATAAAAATAAGGCGGAAAATAGTATAATTAGTCAGATTCTGGGCGGCAAAATCAAAGAAGATATGGCATAAGCACCCTACTTTTAACATAGAATAGGCTTCGACTTAACAAAATCAAAGAGCTTATCGGATAAAAAGGTTGGACGGATTAGACATTCAACAATTTACCATGGCTCTTGGCGACAGCCGGCATAATATTGCTTTCTCAGTATCATGCATTGCTCAGGCAAACTACCAAATTGCACACCAACCGAGTTGGATAACCGTTGAAGCCGCTTGTCTTTCTGTAGGGGCTTAACGCCTCTTCTAAACATGTTCGATGTTACCTATCCTGAATTTCTTGATATATTTCTATTGATTTTAACGGATAGGGTGTTAAAAGGTACACACATACATGTCCCTTACATAAACAGACTTAATTGTTGTCTGAATAAATTGCTCAAATCCGTCGCGTCTAGGCAGATTTTGCAACACTACCAATGTCTCCTCCGATCTTATTCAGTAATAAGTTGACTGTCTAAAATCTCACAATCTTTGGGAAAGGCGGTCTTCCAACATCAATTATCAGGAAAACACCGACCCGTTGATTGATTTGCCTTTGTACCCAGTCTTTCTAACAGATTCTTCCCAGAAATATAACACACTAGTTATTCTATCAGCCATCTGATCATGATTTCAGTAAAGCGTTAATAACTGTCGGGACGTGTGCAGAACGCCGTCTGTAGCAAAGCCTCTCTAAAAGATAATTTTCGGTTTGGTTTCTGTCAGTCCAACCGATTCCTGAGCCCTGATCTGTATGTTTTTATCTGAAAGATCAAATCGATCACATATTATATCCTACCTCTATCACTTCTCCATGTGAGTGAACACTGACAAAAATAGTTGTTGACTTTGACCTTCGTAAGGTTTTCGACAAAGTGCCGATTATAATTCTTTTAGTAAAACTGCAAACACTCGGTATTCACTCTTCTCAAGTCGACTTCATCGGGTTCTACTTTTTCAACAGTCCCCAGAAATCCGTGCTTACTCAGTACTCCCCACGTCAAGGATGGGTACATCGAAGCAAGGTTTATGTTCCGATACACTTACTTTTATATGTTTTATGTCTCCAGACCCAGACGAAATTTCACTGAAGCTTTTCCGAGAACTTGTCATTGAAATCTCCCTTACTTTGCCAACGCCTTCTCAAAGTTTGTTCGGTACCTCATCGTTCTCTGACGACTAAAAGCTCAAATAAATTGCTACCCCATAGAAAAGCGCAGCCAGTGGCCAAACAGAAATTACATATTCACAAGCTTAGCATGCATTCTCGACAATTTCATGCAGAGGATTATGAAATGCGAATCGATTGAATTCTTACAGGTCAGCAACCTGATATCGAACTGTCAACTTACCGTCATGAAAAAACGACCCTGCACAACCGAGTTGTTGCAGTTTCTCCAGAATTTGACCCGAGTCCTCGAGGACAGACATGTGGTCCACATCGCTTAAATCGAATTTCATACGGCATTTTGCATCGTAAAATGGCAGAGACTGATGTGTACACGTGATAATATATGGACCAGGGTGGCATTCCTTAAATAGAACGAAATCCACCCTGTGGGTCGGCGCCAGGTTGTTTGATAGGTCGAAAATTCAAATCCTGCTGCGGTCGAGAGCTTCTGCACTAAGAGTTCAGTACTGGGACATACTTTAATCCTTATATCGCGCAAAATATTTGGACTGCAAAGCTACAATGTTTACTGACGAAATGATTAGGATTGCAATTCGTACTCCTGCCGACGAAGATAGCCTGTGAGCCATTCTGAATAGGTTGCAAGTGCGATTAGCTCGTTGGCGCCTGCAATTAAACGTCGGTGCATGTACCGCACCTCATCTAAGTTGCTTAGTCATATTAATAAATAGAGACGATTATTTTCATAAGCGTACAACTTCACATGAGTATGAAAACCAAGAAGACTTCGGCGCGGTAGTGATGAACTCCGAAAATTGGTCCACTAATTGCTCTTTAAGGACAAAGAGCTCGATGCTCGTTTTGCACGTCATCAAACTTGCCTTTATGATTTTGATGAGGACCTCCCCTACAAGCTTTTAGGAAAATCTGTGGACAGCGCATTAAATCTAAGATCAACGTGATCTTGGAACAGTCCAAATACCGGTAACCACAGTTGAAAAGGCTCGAAAATCGTTGCTTTGTGCAACACGCCAGCAAACCTAAACCTCGGCCCATTAAGTCCTAGTCAAGTGCTCGAAGACTTTCTACAATACTTCCGCCATGTAAAGAGTTTGGATTGAAGTTTGATCCTTGGAAGTTACTTAATTTGCAATCACTACCAGCCCCCAAGGTCACACGCCAAAAGTAGGCTTTAAGCGAACAAGGGTGAGTACTCGGAAGCCAATCTATTCTGGCAGAGCGCTCAAACTATATAACACCATGGTTGTGGATGTTATGACGTCAACATCAGTGGGAATCTCTAGAAGGAACGTTGACATGCTTATTCCGAAATGAGCCGTAATGATTGTAGATAAAACCAATCCTTTGGGCTTCTTGAAAATTTCCACATTTCTGGGACATCTTTGAACTATTATAACGCACATGGTTACTCTGTAAACGACATTCAGGTTTACATAGCAAATAGGGCAATCAAGGATCCACGCCTGTTGTCCCTTAATGAACTGCTTTGAATCGAAAAAATATGCTTAACTTCCCACATTTGGGAGCCCATGTGAATAAAATCAATAACCAACGCAGCCGTAATGGATGAGTTAGGTTTAGGTTTTTTTCTGTGTTCAAAGAAGACTGAAAATGTCCAAGAGGTGCTGTAGTAAACCTATTCTATTCTAGAAAATAGACCGATATCTTATATAGCTTTTATTAAGCGCAACAGCGAAATAAACAGATGCGGGACAAGTCTAAATTTTTCTTGATTATGACCGTTTACACTAATTAGTCTTCTAATCGTGCGGTGAATCCGCAATGAACGTCTGATGCGGTGATAGGGGAGTTGCGACATCACTCTTCTTAGGGGTCACTTTCTGCTTCCTCACGGTCTAGGGTTCAACTTCTGAAAAATTCATGACTCAATACATAATCCTAAAGAGCGTTTTGCTAATGGCGTTCTGCAAGAGGTAATACACAGTTCTTCGCGACGAGAGTTTAGTGGGCGGGAGGACAGAAAACTGTATTAAATCAATAGCTGATGTAACGACTACTCAAAGGTATCTAGCAGGGAATAGAGAAAAAGCAAAAATAGGTAAACAGACTGTTTTCCAGAAAGCTGGACATCAAAATGTTTATCGAGACGGATCTGAATATTTGAACACATGTATACAAAAAGATGCAGGAAAGGTAGATAGATGTACACCGGGACTCATCAAATCATGTAGGTCCCCGGGGATTATCAACTTCACATAAGGCACTCGGTTCCGAATTTTTCTACCAAAGTCGTAATTCATCGTTTAACCACAAAGCCAAGTCGTTAAGTTCTGCATGACTGTTACGCATCAACTCGGGCCGACGTGGGTTTGTTTAAATTGTCACGGGCAGTCATCCCGAGTTTGAGCTGGGTGGGTATCGGTCCGACTGTGGTTTGTCCCGTCTCATAATTCACTACACTTTGCTGCCTGTCTTTTTATAAGCGTCTGCTCTGCATTTCCGGACTCCAGTCTTTTTAGTTGCTCACAATTTTACATTCTGAGTGAAGGGGTCTTTCCATTAGGGTTGGATAGGTCTAAAAGAGATCCCTTGGATAAGCTACACCCGTGCACACAATATTGTGTGAACGTGTCCGGTAATATTTAAGGAGTTAGCTCATTACATCCTAAGGTGCAGTGACTACCCCGGGTCCCCTACGTCGTTGTGTGCGACATTCCAAATGTCCGCAGCGTAGCCGACAGCATATGTCGTCCTGACAGCCATCAGGACGATCTGCGCTCCGGCTGCCACATCTCGCATGAGTTCACGGGACAGCATACCTGCGACCACCCTAGCTATGCCTTAGTTCGAAAGTCAACCACTGGTGTTATGAATGCTTATCAGCTTCTCTGTGTCGCGTAGTTGTAGTGGACATTTGCCACATACCTTACGCTGTCCTGGAATTTGATTAGATTACCTGTATTTGTATGCTAATAAAATGAACTCTCCAGAGGTGAACGAAAAAAGCGCATTTGCGCCGAAACGAAGATAAACTCAACACCAAAGTTCGCAATAATATTCGGACAATACACAAGGATCCGGCTCTTGAGTCATCTGCGAAGAATGGGCGTTAAAATTCACGTCGTCTATTGGTAAGTCATGTCATGTGTGAAAACACCTTTTAGTGGCGCATGAGGGTACGAGCCTAAAGTAAGTTTCAGAACCCTACACCACTTCATTATCCAACTAGTTTGAAATGTTCAAGAAGAAGCTCCTCTCCGAATTCGGTCCGAGCATCGAAGTGGTAAGGCAGAGTTAGTGAGACTACGTTATTAGACTGGTGAGGGAACTCCGAGAGAGACCGGTTGGTTTGAGGTGCAGATCGTCGGCGGACCCCTCATCCATTCCAAAAAGGTTTGTGCGTGCAATTTTCTCGACGTTCATAGAATGGTGATGGCTTCGTCGACAACAACACGAAATACGCCAAAATTTTCGAGTGCATTCGAAATGCGCTTTAGGGAGTCTTGAGGTAAGGGTACTTAGTATTACAAGCTTCCAGGTTTTGTCCCTGCCTACGTCTCTCCAGGGCCCATATGACCGACTTCACCTAAAGCTCCGGTGACATCGCGATGCCTTTGCCTTGAAGGGGCGTACGGTGGAGGACAACCTCAACTTCTCCAACTATCAAACTGCTGCTAAATCAACCTACTGCTGCTTTAGTCTTGTACAATATTTTCGTCTACTGAAATCGTGAAAATAATACATGCCTCTCTATTTCCCTTCTTATCGCGGCGTCGATTTTTCTTCCCAAAGTCATCTCCGTCCCGTCCACCTCTCGTTCGCCAGAGTTCAAGTGTAAAACAGAAGCCCGGACTGCACCACTGGGCGATCTTGTCAAGAAAGTCTATTGAAAATAAAATGGCGCCTAGGTCAGTGTTAGGCGGGACATTTTTATAGGACCAGGGGTGACAGGAGTTGCCAATGGGGGTTTAAGAGTCACAATTAACCCTGAAGATTTACTGGGTGATTTGACTGACAGGTCCTATGCAAATTGACAATGAAAGACGAAGGGGCGGCAGGAACCATTGCTGTGTCGCGGGTGGTTATCGTAGGCACGTTGTGGGTCTGAAAGACACACTGAGCTGGATCACAGAGGACGGTTTACGTTCACCGCAGTTGTCGCTTACGGACTGTAGGACGGACATTGGAAGAAGGCAGTCATTGATCCTTGATATCCAATTCTGGCTGACGACTACTGGGGAATTGGACGCCAACGACGATTCTCGATCCGTTGTATGGGAGAGCACGGCCTCGACCATGGCCAGAATCAGGTCTTTGCAGTCGGATGTACTGAAAGGGAGTGAAAGACAGGATGAATTTGCACTGACTGCGTGCGTACACTGGGACGTTCAGTGGTTTCAGCCGGCCTTCAGGTGATTAAGACGGTCAGGACTATCCCAAAAGGCAGCCGCAGCCATCAGTATCGGAGACTGAGATCCGCAGAACGGAACACTTACTGAACTAACTGTGATTCCGTGCGACCTAAATAAGTAACAACAACGAAATGGTTTGCTGCTTAACATAAGCTAGTGTCTTAGTTGTCTCAGGCGTCGCGATAGTGTCGGCCGAAGAGAGGAACTAGGCTGGACAAAGTCGACCGTCAGGTTCACGAGCAACGTTTATGCATGCGAAGAAATATCGCAGTTGTCTGGGCGTGGGACGGACCACGGTTCCCTCTCAGGCTTATATTTGTCGGAAGTAGGCGCAGACGCAGTACATTTCTGAGGGCGGGGGAGAGGCTTACTTTTCAGAAACCGGCCATTGGCGGTCGATCAGCGTGCTCCATGCCGTCGGATCCTTCGAGTAGTACTGGTCGCCGTCCTCGACTTTGAAAACCAAGTGGCCCTCTTCGACGGCATCGGGGAGTAGGGAGAGTTGCCAACCTGATTTCTGCGTGTCCCCGGGTACGAGTGCGGAGACGAAGAAGCGAGAAGAATGGCAGACAGTGGGGGCGTCCTCCTTCTTCAGAGTGGTCAGGATGTCATAACAAGTATCGCCCTCCGCCTGGATGTCGGTACAAAAGTAGTCAGGGCTCAACCAAAGAGGAATAATGGTCAAGTATGCAGAGATGAAAGCACTAGCACACCTACTACAGCTAAAGGAGCCGCTGAGTAAGACATTGCTTCGGGCTCCGGGACAAATGTATAGTTAGCTTTCTAAACGGAGGCGGAAGTACAGTCGCGAACTGTTTCAAATGACGGTCAAAGCCCAGACGGAAGCCGTGGACGAGGTACCGGGCAAACCTAGTCACCGAGGAGACGGATTTCCACAGTGTCTTACAAGGTCGACTGAACGGTGGGCCGTCACACCCGTCTGTTCAAGTATACCCAGGATCTGAGTTGTAACCGAAACAGCAGACAATGGCGGACACCTAAGTTGCGCAGATGGTGAGTCGCCGGCCCCTCAGGTTTTTGGAAAGTGGAGTTTTTCATGGCGATGCTTAAGAGACCCTCTTCGTGCAATTGGGTTAAACTGAGACAGCAGCTGCTGCCTGCGTCTCCATCAGACAGCCTGTAACAGCGCACATGGTCCAGAGGTGACTTTCGCGATTCGGAAGGTGCTCGCTTCCAGGCGACCCCAATCACCAGGAGACAAGACTAGTTTTGCGAAGACGCTCACCGGATCGGCGCGCACCCATCCCCACGTAAGTAAATGTCTCCGCAGACTGCCGAAGACACTTCTTCCTGGATGCATGCGCCTCAGATTGTTTGGAATCAACAGCTGCCTTATCACAAAAACCGCCTATGGAATGGTGAAAGAATTTTCCTACTGCTGGTCTAGACTGCGTATTCTAATTTTATTAACAGCATTTTCTTTAAGATGGAAAAAGGTCCTTCCCCAAGATTTGGAAGGCACTTGGAATCGGAGTTTGCGGCGTAACCGGAACAGTCATAAAAACAGGCCCATTTTAAGAAGCCTGACAGGAAATTCGGTTATTTTCAGCAAACAGGGGTTAACAAGTGAATGACATGCGCCAGAGTGCACGGAGGTTTACGTCGCAGTAACAACTGTGTGCGAGTGTGGATACTCCGTAAACATGTCATAAAGAATGCAAAAGCCGGGTTTAATCGCACATTCGACCCCGCAAATTCTTTAGGTCTTTTAATCGACCAAGGTTCTTGACACGCTCGCTGGTAACATGGAGAAAGCCGGACATCACGTACTTCAATTGCTAAGGGTGGATGCGCTTAAAGCCAATAGGGAGCCACACACGAGACTTTGTGGCTAGTATCGGAAGCTGACGTGATTAAAACACTTATGATTGAGATGGTCGCACTTGACACAAGAGGGCTAATTTGACGATCGATATGGCACATAAGAGGGGGAGAGGAAGTCTCTTTATTTTGAAATCATAAATTCAGAATTTTCAGCAAATAATTGGCTTCATTCACTATGGGCAGTAAATAAGTTAATAGATTATTCAAGAGTCAAAGTTTAACACAAAAGAAACGATTATTACGAGGATAGTTCAAGTCTTAGCTTCTGTATTTCTATCTCCTTGCACGCAAGATAGCGCGCCAAGAATGGCAATACAGAAGCTCGAAAAGCCGATGTGCGACAGGACATAAGTCGGAAGCTGCGGGAAGACTTCGCAGAAATAAGATCAGGATGCAAGGGATGGGCAACGTCATCTATAATCCGACCAGCAAATTGCTTGACCGTATTGAAATGTCGTTTTATGATAGTGTCGACTAAAAAAGAATAAGAAACACCAGCCTACAAGGGCACGTATGTTGCTCGAGGACGAGCCGATCCCCAGGGGACGGTATGCTTTGAAGGGGGGATCCGTCATGCGGCAGACGACCAGTGTGTTCGACGCAATGATCTCCGGACGAATTGAGTTGCAAACCAAATGACGCACAACCACACGGGCAAAATGGCGTTGTAGTCTTCCTTTTGAATGACTGTCAGCAGTCCGTCCCAGTTCTCGCACATCCACCTAGCGCTCTTCTTGACCTTCCGTCCTGTCATTGGGCACAACCAATCGAATTTAGTTCTTATGCGGCAAAGCAGTTCTTGGGCTAACGCAGTCTCTTGACAGTAAAATCACCCAGGCACATGAGGAGGAATGGTGAGCGGTGAGGCCGATCGGGGGCATAGTTTCCGTACTAGAGACAATCTACGACATTAAAAGCTGTGGCTCCGACAGCTGCTAACTGACGCGATAACTCGGCCCTTCTCGGGGTTGCGGCCTATGCTGCAGTGGCTCCTTGATGGTGCCTTTTATTACAACTCCATATACGTTACGTAAAAAGAACTAATCAAAAGTCCGACTCGTACGTACTCGAGGGTCGGCACATGCACAGTGCGTGACCTATCTCATGAAATGTTGGCTGAAATTCTGAAATGCGTTTTCGATTAGGAAGGATTACTTGGTCGCGGTTGTGATACTGATTATCCTACGGCATACTCTTATAACATTTGGGACTCGACAGGATGTGGGCTTTTAAATGCACTTATTTTCAATCTCCTGTAGAAAGCGTGCTCGGTAAAAAATGACTACTTAAGTAGCATGCATTTTTCCCATTGATTTTCGACGGTCTTGGAAATTCAAATATATTTTATAGAAACCACAAAAAATATGCTTTCTTTTAGTCAATCAATAGAAAATCACATCTCCTTTATATTTTATACATAAGAAAGGAGTATAATTAGGTTTTAAAAAGTTTTCTAATTGTAGAAAAATATGGAGCCTCATCATTCGTTGCATTAGCGCTTAGTGATTACACTCTATAAGGTGCATGCGTTCCGCGTAAAGAAAATCACATATTTTTCTACGCCATTAAAAAGATATTATACAGAGTCCATAAAATTTTGCAATGGATGCGGACCATGTTGTACATTTCATGAAGAGCAGTGGTAAACGGCCAGGTACGATGCTATGTGAATAGACATTTCGCGGTCTTAAAAAGTCTCATAATTAGAAACTTTTTTAAAACCAAACTATACTCCTTTCTTAAGTATAAAATATAAAGAAGACGTGATTCTCTATTGATTGACTAAAAGAAAGCATATTTTTGTTTGTGGTTTCTATAAAATATATTTGAATTTCCAAGACCATCAAAAATCAATGGGAAAAATGCATTGTCATTTTTACCGAGTACTCTTTCTACAGGAGATTGAAAAGAAGTACATTTAAAAGCCGACATCCTGCCGAGTCCAAAATGTTATAAGAGTATGCCTTAGGATAATCAGTATCACAACCGCGACCAAGTAATCCTTCCTAATCGAAAACGCATTTCAGAATTTCAGCCAACATTTCATGAGATAGGTCACTCACTGTATGCACGCGTACGCGTGAACACTGAGATGGACACCAGGTAAGTCGCCCTCACTGGTGTTTCATTCTTCGAAAACAACCATTGCCTCGAGGGCGCAGCGGTGTAAAAGCAGGTCGGGTTCAAAATTATTCAAGAATTGAAAAAAGAGTATTTTTAAAACCTGAAGAATTAGTAACGGAAGAGGTCAAAGTGAGCGGTCAACGGAAAAGTTTCGGCTGGCCAGTTACCTCAGAAGATGCGTCGAGAGCTTTGAGGGCGTGCGAGAATATTCCTAAAATAGGGAGAAAAGGCCTGGTTTAGGAGCGCATTCCAGCAAATTTTGTCTTCGCGTCAGGGGATAGAAAAACGGGGCGCATTTCGACTGAAAAGTGGAAGACACTAAAACAAAGTAGTTAAAAAAAGGTACAAACACTGTCAGTACTTTAGGCCGCGGTCATTGTATCTCACCCGACAAAGTTCCGCATTACCACTTCTGCTCCAGCAGAAGCAAGTGCGGTGGGAAACCAATAAGCAAATGAGCACAGAGAAAGGCGGCAACAAACGGTTGCTTTACTTTTTTACTCCCTGCGACTGCAAACTTTCAGAGGTCAGTCTGTGTGGTTTACTCGTTGTTGAGTGGGCCCCTGCCCGGCGTCGGGAAGAATAACTCCCCGAAGAAAACTACCGGAAGACACCCACGCATCCAGTCAACTAGAGTCTTGCGTGACCTTCCATGCAGTAGTATACTTGAAAGTTGGACACATCTGTTAAAAATTGTTGCCTAGTACTCTCCAGATGAGTTCGACCGGAGCAGACAGAGTTTTTCATGATACATCACCCAGACATAAACGAGACCGAATCTAGCCAAACAGGTCTAGAAGAAGCACTGCAGGGCCTGCCATCCAAAGACAAGGCGTTCAGGCGCACGTCTTTTAACCTCCAGTCATTACTCCTTTATTATTCTAGCGCGCGATCGCGTTCTGAAATCAGGTATCGGTTAGACGGAAGTCAGGAGACAGCCGCTATTGAGCGAAGGTGTAGGGGGCGGTTGGTAGTGCGCGCTGACAGGACTGTGTGCGCGCGTGACTGGTCCAGGCCATAGATGTATGAAGGCCAGTTGGCAAATCGGCGGACCTGCACAAAATGTCCCACCAGTTACGGCGGCGACGACAAAAAGTCCCGTGGACGTCCGTGGGCGGGACAACGGGCTTAAAAAGGCAAAAATATCCTGACCAAGGCAAGGGTCCGACGAAAGGACGCTACTCCTCTATAGACACCAGACAAAAATTGTTTAAAACTCTAAATGTGGTTTTGAAACAGGAAATAGTGATATTGGCGAGAGAAGTCGGGGGGAGGGGGGGGGGGCGGAATTGCAGGAATCTGTAGAGCGCAATAAACGTGCCTATCTAGGGCACGCAGACCGTACTCCGACACACGGCCTCTTCATGCAAGCTACGTGCATGATCAGCTGTGTTTACGCTCCAACCGAGGGGCCGTGTGCACGACTGACGCTGTCTAAAGGAAGAACTGCAGGCGGTTGGAAGACGCAGCGAAAAGTACAGCCTGAAGAGGTTTTGGGTGATGGGGTCAATCCCATGACAGGAGTATGACAAAGGCAGGTTGAAACAGGCATGTACAGAAGCTGAACCTCAGACGAGGGCATATTTACACGTTCTTTTTTTCATAAAAAAACGCTTCCAGGTCCAGTGATGGCCACATGTGGGTAACTCGGGGTCGTGGATGCGGGCCAACTGGCTGGCCTGAACTGCAACGCATCCGCTAATGTATGCAACCCAAAAACAAAACTATGAGAACATATAATTAAGCGTTTTTGGGGCTACGCAACGTAGAACAGGATTCAGTGATGTGAAGGGGACGACAGACGGAATGGGGTTATTTCCATCATTGAATCTCAGCACATCAGTGTGAGGTGGATCACGAGATCCAACTACACATGAATGCTGTGTAGCTTCAACCACAGTGAACCAGGTTTCTCTGTAACCAAATAGATATAATGGTAGACGGGCGCTCATCCATTGTTTCTATGGAACGCAGTCGTCCCGTTGGGCTCGAGAGAGAGAGAGCCCGTAAGGCACAACGGGACGACTGAGCGACCCCCTCTACCATTGTATACTGAAGAGCCAGTGGCTCAGTAGTTAGAGGCGTTGGACTTCTAACAGGTCGCAGGATCGAGCCCCAGGTGTTCCACACTTCCCGGTCGGGTATGGCTGGCTGACGACGACTAATAAGCCAGAAATGGCCATTCCAGCCTCCCTTCTCTTTGTCGGTAATATCATTCTGCCAAGTAGACATGATCTGACCTAATGTAACTTACTCCGAAGTGGACCAAACTATATGCAACCCAATACGCTCTGGTTTAGCATATTCTACACTAATCTAATGAAATTTAATCTAACCTATGCTGTCCAACGCTACTGTAATTAAGATATAGCCAGATGACATATTTCTTTTTGTTAAAATGTGAACTGATAATTTAATGAAAGGCGCCTTCTAACAAAGATTAGTTCCAGGAGTATATTGGTGATTCCGGTGACGTATGCTTTCTTTGGGAAGGCACTGTCAGTTACACCAGACAAGCTACACGTCAAAAACGCGCTGTTTTGGTATGGAAATACTGATATATCGACATAGTCTTAAACGCAATCGATCTAGTGCAAAATCCAGAAGTAGGTGTTTCTGGCAGACTTGGATAATTTCCAAATCTTGAAAACTCGGCGACCTCGGTTGGGTTTAAACCCACAAAGGCAAGGGCAGGTTTTGAGCAGAGCCGACGCTCTAACAACCTAAGCTACGAGATCCCGGCAGAGGACTCCGGGCTTGAGCACAATCGAAGGGTCAGTGGTTAGATTCTAGCCTGCTGCACACGCTCTCCGGCTGTGTTACTGTTCTGTCTGTCACAGGCTACCTTAATAAAGTGGTCACACATTAGACCCCACTTTTTCTGGATGCCAAAATTGGTGAGGTTGTCGTCGAAGAGTAGACATTTAACCCTGCGGCCATACAATTGGACGTCACGATTGAATGCTTTCTGGGAGCGAAATAACCCCCTTCGATGCTGTGGTCAAGCCCGTTTGTTCCATTTTACTTCGATGTGCTCCCACGCAATGCCTCCAGAGCGCGGGGGCGGCCAGGATAATGTGCATCGAAGTTTGGAGTTGCGATGGCAACGACCAACAGCTGCCCTACTCCCTCGCCTTCCAATTGGCCACCTGCGGCCTTGAAACTGGCTTCAGCAACGCACTGCTCAAACCGTCCAATCTGGACTCCCGGCCCAGGTTGCGCGCGCAGCCTCATGAAGGGCATGGAAGAGAAACTTGTTGCGTCGTTGCCAAACAGCCCGCAGATTGTACCCGGGCCCCCGGACAAATCCTTTCAGTCTCTATTTCCCTGCACACAGTCCTAAATCGGACGGCAGTTAGTCTGGAGGCGCTCAGTAGCTCTTGTCGTCCAAGGAGGAAACAAAGACGCGGCGTCCTCAAAAAATGCTAGAGGAGGACGCCACTGAGGATATATCCAAAGCTGGGCTTAAATAGACAGCTCCGGAAACCACTTCTAGCGCAGAGGACAAAAAAGGTAGGGCGAGGGGGTATTGGGGAGACTAACTAGGGCTGTCATCTTCCTTTGAAATAAGTCCAATGGCTGGCTGCTGGCTCGTCCGCCAGCGCTGGGTCATTGCAGCCCGCAGGGTCTCACCCTCCTGGCTGAAGAGGAACACAAAGGGTAGGTTGATCAGAGTGCCATTCGAGTGGTCGTCGGGGGCGTCACCAGACATGGAAAAGAGCTGGTGTTTCGCGGCCGAGGTGCCCGCAGTGTTGTCGATGATAATACCACCAACAGCGCCCGCCTGCGTATAGCGTAGAGAAAACAAGGGGTCAGATGTAGATATGTAGCCGCACCTGAGGCAAACAAACCCCAGCCACCTGTAACTTGGGGCGGGTGGTAATAGGGGTTTTTACAGGTGGGACCGGCGAACGCACACGCGACGAGGTCAAGTAATTGTATACAAAAGAAAAGCCAATGAGAATGCGTGGTTGTACTTTGAGTGGTTGAGAAATAGTTGTCCTAACCCCTAACAGTATTGTGTCCATCAGGTACGGTCACATAACCCACATCTTACCAAAGCAAGGTACAATTACTGAAGTCTTGGAGAAATGGTACTTAAACATCTTGAGTACGAAAAAAGCGGCTCGGAAATCTGAGTGACGTAAAAAAGGGGACAGTTACTCAGCAAGCAAAGTCTTAATAAATTCAAGTTAAAACAAGTTAGATACTTGGAAAGATTTGTGATTCTTAAATACTGGGGGATTTTGATCGAAGTATGTATGTAAAAAGGGAAATCACGCAGACAGATGAGGTTAGGTAGGACAGAGGGTAGATTGATTTAAATTCGCACCGAACATGCCACCTCTGACCTACAGTCAGTGACCGATCTCACGAATTATTGGCCGACATTGTGAAATGGGGATCCGGTCAGGAAGGATTACTTAAGTGAGACTGAAATATTCGTTATCTTGCAAGCATAATACAGACACGTCAGGAGGTTAGCTTTTAAATTAATTTCTTTTCGGCCGCCTCCAATGACTGCGTTCGGTAAAAATGACTACTTAAGTAGCAGGCATCTTTTCTAGTGATTTTCGATGCCCTTATAGATTTAAATATATTTTGTAGAAAACACGCATAAAGATACCCTCTCTTGCATTCATTTACTAACAAATCACGTCATTTTCAAATCTTATACGCAAAGGAGAGACACCTTTCGGTTTTAAAAGTTTCTAACTACGTAGTTTTTAAGACTGTACAATGTCCACTCAAATAGCATTGTATCTGCATGTTTAGTAATTCTCCTCACGTCGACTGCAACATTTCATGAGCCCTACATGGTATCTACTTCAGGGAATAGAGCAATGAATGTTCATAACTAGGCGGAAGGTATGCAGTTAGTGGACTAAAAACCCTAAACTCAAAGCGAACGGCAGATCGAGCTCAAAAGCATTCTGGAATTCGAAAACCTTCTAAAACCGAAAGCTAAGGTTTCTTTAAGTAAAAAAAAAGTCTGAAGAGGACACGATTACTACAGTAGAAGAATATTTTGCGCACCCTTTTTGATAAAACATTTTTTGAATTTATGAGGGCATCGAAAATCGACACTGGAAACGCATACTACTTAAATACAGGAGTAACGCCTGTGAGTTGCTGGAATTAGTCAATGCCCCCTCCTCGTACTGATGTCTTAAAGGACACAGGGCAAGGCACAGAAATATGGACTCCGCGTATTACAGGTGGCCTTGCACCAAATACCAGGGGTCAGGGTTAGTGTTATTATGAGGGTTTGGACGAGGAGGCCTAGGGAGGGTGTTAAGATTATGAGAGTTAGGACAGGGAAACGGGCGTCCCACCTGGAATTTAACACAAGGCCACAGGGAGGGGGTACATATTCCCGTGTCCGACCAAACGGAACCGTGTAGTTTTAGCTTATTTTCAATCTCCTCAGAAATTAATGCGCTAACTTGGAGTAAGTTAGCCGGAATGAGGCTTGGTAGGTCAACAGGCAGCCAGTAGTATACATATGTTGCATGTTTTTTTATGATTAATTTGCCAGAAAGCACACGGAGAGGGCGCTGGGGGGAGGGAGGAGGAGAAGGACACTGATGGGCCGAACCCCTCGCAGGTGCCATACTGCAGCGGACTGTCGGCGAAACACACGTGTATGGGCTTTTGGCTAGTGACTCTGTCCTCCATGTGGTAAAAAAATCACACAGCAACTGTGTAAGCCTTCTGCACACCATAGGCTTGGCCTGTAACCACAACAGAATAAGTGGCTCCGACTGAGAGAGGAGGCTGTAGGAATTGGTTAATGCGCGAACACGAGGAGTTGGCAGCTAGATCCCCCGAAGTCCTCTACTTCTCCCGGTCTGATTTGATAAATATACTCGGGCTATTCAAAACCTCTTTCAGTCGCGCGAAAAGACACTTAAGCTTCACAGAGCGAGAGCAAGCGAGAGAAAGAGGCCACCAGGCTTCTATAACGATCTCCTGCTAACCTCGATCATTAAGGCATCAAGTCTCGATTGGTTCCTCCTGCCCAATCAGATGGGCTGCCTTAGCACAAAACATGTAATTGGACGCACTTTAACGCACTGCCAAAAGCCATGCCTTAGTCATTTCAGAATGTGAGAACGCCGATAAGCCTGATCGATGGGAAATAACTCTTGAGAGGAAGCTCGAGAGAAAATAAGGACTTCGGGTAGAGAGGGCTGCTGACAGACAAGGAGGGTGTGAAGACGGAAAACTGAAGACTCGTGAATTCACTCAAATAAAAACAAGTTCGAGGGATAAGGGTAAATCACTGATCCTCCTATCTTTAGTTCGGATGCCTTATAGAGTGAGATATAACAGTTGTATGAATTTACTAAAGCCGGTAAACTGGCACAAAAAGAGTAGCTCCCTCTAAACACTATCCAAAAACGAACTAAGAGTCAATTGGATTCCAACCAGGTCCCCAAATGGACACAGGTTGCAAACTTTACGCACTGGTCCTACACCGACCTAACGAAGTCTTGCACAAAAATAACACTATAAGGGGCCAGGGGTCACCCATCTTCCGTTTAATCCTTCCCTTCAGAAGCATCGTCCATTTAAGTATCATCTCTGCCCCCATACTACACTTTGCGACGACAGGATTGGGTTGGGGAAGTGAAATAAAGGTATTTTTCATCAAAATATGACCTTCGGATGTCTCTTCTACTTAAACCACATCTACAGAAAATATGCTATAACATAAATTCCCCCATAAAAATCTACATACAGTAGGAGTATGGTTATGAGGGTTAAACAGCAGGTTTTGGACCCTTGCCCTCAGAGGGCACTTTCTCGTCTTACGGTCATTTTTGTGGTTGTGCGGTTGTTCACTTCATGCCCTACTGTCTTACAGCGGGTCATATTTAATTCCCGAAGCTGAAAAATAAGTCAAGTCTGCTGACGTTTTATAATGATAGGGGGTGATATCATTAATATCTACTTTATGGTAAGGTGATACCGTACTAACAGCACAGGCACTAGCCAAAAGCCCATACAGGCGTGTTTCGCCGATGTTTTGCCGCTGAATGGTGCAACTGCGAGGGGTTCGGCTCGTCAGTGGGTCACCCAGCATTCCCTGTGTGTTTTCTGGTAGATAATCCAATCTAGAAATTGTCGCTTTTTTTAATTTCCTCAGAAATTATCTACGAAGTTGGAGTAGATCAGTTTATTCAAGGTCTATAGGCACAGACCGAGAATTTTATACATGAATATTTGGGCCAAAGTGCATCAGCCACTGCGGGTAACCGCGTAACATTCCTTAACTGCCGACAGGCAGCTAGTAATATACTTTAGGGTAAGGTGGTACCATACTAACAGCACATGTACTAGCCAAAAGCCCATACACGCGTGTTTCGCAGCTGCATGGCGCAGCTGCGAGGGGTTCAGCTCGTCAGTGGGTCCCCCAGCATTCCCCGTGTATTTTCTGGTAGATACTGCAATTTAGAAATTGTCGCCACAATTATTATCTACCGAAGCACCGAATGCTCTTAGTCATTCTGATTCAGAAAGACTATCGGTAGAATTTAAATCCCACGAAATTGTCAGCAGTGCGTCTGATGCAGGCTAAATTTGTCCACCGGAATCCCTTGCGGATAAACAATTTCCGATGAGACTGTCTACACAGCAGGATAGATCGGAACCAAATGAATCTCAAATGCCCCGACGAAGAGAGCCTGTAAATAAACCCCGTGCGAAGACGCTCATGGGCCAGAGGCAGGTTGTTTCTGGCACTGAGGGTGGCGTGAAAGTGTTAGCCAGAATAAAAGAAAGAAAAACAAGGAATAGGAGTCAAACGGTAGTTCTGATGACAAACACGCACTTCTTTTAGATTGCGCGCCTTGTCCAAAAACATACAGCCCCCGCGCGTGACGAGAGCAATGGCGCCCGCGACAGGGCCGCGGTAGGCATCCGAGTCGGCGTCTGTCAGCTGTTCGCCCGCCTCCGCAGGGCCTTCCGACTGCGCTGCGGTGGAATTCCCGGCGCGTTCATCACTCGGCACCGGCGCATAGAGACCAGAATTCCTAATGGTAGAGCAGGCATCGTAGGGCTCAGCGATTACCAGGCGGCCGGCCAATGGCCGCCAGGCAGTCCTCGGACGACTCGAGACTTCAGCCTCCGCCGACGGCCTGCCTTCCTGCACTTCTGTCGTCAGATCGTCTGGCCAATCGGTTGCCTCTGCCTCCTCCACAGGTGTTTGCGTCCCCGCTCGGGAGCTTAGCGCCTCTTCGCCCGGATAGAGGCCGAATCGGGAGGGGCCAGCTTGGAATTTCAGACGTCCGTAGTAGGGTGGATGAAGGACAGCAACCGTGTGCGTCAAAAAACCGGAGGAGGGTTCTGGGCACGGGAGCAGAAAAGAAAGTGACGCAATGGATAGTAAACAGACAGAGTCCGCGGAAGTACGGTAGGCCTTGTGACATCAACTGAAGTGTATTACTATACCAGTAGGTACGAAGTAACTTCGAGCTATGGTCCGCATTCCGAGAAATGGGTGAGGGCGGAACAGTGTCAATTATTGTGTGGGCAAGATGAGGTGTAAGATAATTTATCTGCAAGAATCTAGGCGATACAGGCCGGCCAAGTAAGTTTGACGATCTTTCCAGATAGCAGTCGGCCTTGTATCGTTGACAAGTCCTTTAACTCTGGACGCTGGACTGTTGAAATAACGGTGAGGGGAGGAATAAATTGAGTATTCTAGGAACAATAGGTTGGAAAAAAGCACTGCGGTAGGGCACAGTAGCAGTTAAGATAATGGGTGCACCCACCAGGGTCAAGTCACGTTTTGGTGAAAGGAAAGACATCGGAAGAGAAAGCCTATCTCGGACAGACGTCCGATGATGGAAAAGAATGACAGAGAAGGGGTTGATCTCGGCGTCAACTTTCTTAACTATGAATAACCATGAGTGCCTCCAAGATATCATGCTGCGCTAACAGTCGTAGCTTGGGAAGCTGCCGACTGACGGACCGGGAGTGAATTTGCAGTGACTCCTCATTAGGCAACGTCAACATCGCACTAGCACACAGCCGGCATGTTAGAATGAAAATACTGGAGATGAATCTGCGTCTACGAGAGCCACGTACGTGGTGACATCTGCTCACACAGGAAACAGACCTAGTCAGTCTTTCATCAAAGAGAGTCGTCACGGGGGGTCACATTACGAAGGAGCCTTTGCAACCTGACCAGCCTTCCAAAGAGAGACCGAGTGGTCCCACCAGTTGGCAGGGTTTATAGCGTGTCAGTTTAGTACCGAGCGCTGGCTCCGACTGGGAAGGCAGATACCCAACCAGGGCAGGGGTGAAGGCGCAAAAACGTTCAAAAGACGAAAATAATCAATTCACCTGAGATCGGCGTAGCTTGGTTCATTTGGATAATCTGTTCCAAGAAGGTGATACCCAAGAGACCCATAAGAGGCGTTTCAGCCTATCAAGGAGGAAACAAACACCATGAGGGAATTATTTTGCATGGAAAACAGGGATAACTCCAATTTAGAGCGATAAAAAAGTGACATGGTGTGAGCAGGGGATAGACTGTGAAACCGAGAGGGGTCAGGAGTCTACAACCATGCGGGATTCTACCTCAAACGTGAGCCTAAAAGCGGAGAAAAGTAATGCAGAGCATGCTGGCATATGCCACACGCACCATAAAGTCTGTCGAATACGCAGAAGAAAAAACGGTAGTCTAAGGACAGTGACTCTGCTATAACCATAAGGTCGGCCTTGTTAGCGTGAGCATTGGTCAGCGTCAGATCGCCGATCGGATCGGACAGTGGAGAGCTGCAGGCGAGGGGGAGGTTGACACTAGGGAATCCATCCCCGCGGCACATCAGCCAATTCTTCACTATAATAGACCAAACGAGCTTTTAAACTGTTCCGAGGCATTAAAAGTCGTGACTTGGAAGGCTGCCAGGGGACTGCATGTCTCGGTCCTCGTGGTCAGCACGGTGTGTGTGTGTGTAGGGGGACCGTTTGTTGAAACCCGGTACATTTCGCGGGGACGGTGTCGTGTGTGGTCCGCGTAGACGGGCTGGTTGGCTTTGCCAGCCACTACGTCTGCGCCCACCCCCGTTCGTCCTGACATTGTCTGGCCATATATACAGGGTAGGTATGGAAGGAGAGGGGCAGCAAATGCTACGAAAGCTTGGCTCACGATAAACTAATGCACTAGTAAGCAAAGACGCAAATGGTGAGGTTTGGAGATGAGTCGAAGTGCTCAAGATGGGACGCTGAATTGTGAAAATATAAACGCTGTTTATTCCTTGGCGTAGCACAGAAATCTGATCAGCTTAAACAGCGCTAGGGACAGTGAATGACTCTAGGGCGGCATAAAGTGTACATGGAGCTGCGTCGCATTAGGAAAAAAGAGTGCATGTGCTTGAAATCTCTCCCACAGGGGGGGAGGGAGGGGGAGACAATACTAACACACCCACACACTCACCTGCGCCTGATCCAGATGCAGCTGGAGCTTCCCATCCAGCGTTGGCGTTATCACAATGCCCATCCGACGAATCAACTGCAGGTGCGTCAGGTTGTCCGGCCTGAACTCGGACGCGCTTATGAGCGGCTCAGGCGTCCTCGTCGCAGTCGGCTGCTGCTGCTGACTGTCCTGCTTAGCCCCGCTGCCATTCTTCCGTGCCAGCATCACGCTGGCAATCTTCCGCAGTGGCCGTCTTATGGCCTCAATTCGACTCCAGAGGAGGGCTTCCTCCTGGCTGCGCGAAATATCGCCGCTGCTGCAACTGGACCATCTCGAGGGCGCTAAGCCCATCAGGCGCCGAAAGATGGCCTCCAGCCGAGGCAGGCCTTCCCCCTCGTCGGGAAGACAGACGGCGTCTACATCGACGCTGCCGGCGGCGCGGGCGGAGCGTGGACAGTGGCCCCCCCGGGCTGCCGCGTCCAACTCTTCACCATACGCGAAGGGCCGCCTGCACTGGGCGGTGCGATGCAACAACTGCTCAGCCTGCTCATCACGCTCAATGTAAAAGTCGGCGGTAGCGCTGGAATTGGTGGTGGTGGTGGTGGTGGTGTCCTGCTGTTGGGAGGCTGAGAGTGTCCCGGGGACTGATTTGACCGGGGGCAGGCCGATGGGCAGGAGGTGAGCCTCTGTGCTCAAAATGTACTTGGTCATGTCGAGGGGCAATTCGGAGGGCTCGGAGAAGAGGAGGTAGAGGTACTTGAAAGTCTCGGCCAGAACAAAGGAGTCCATCTGGTCAGTGTGCTCCATTGTGCGGATGTCCTGCGGAGGCGAAAAGACATGCAACGGGGGGGGGGCAGAGGCGTGAGATGAGGAAAGCATATAAATGCCGTCAACACGTGCAACTCCA
>CACRXP010000002.1:1362066-1389320 GCA_902702965.1 Spirometra erinaceieuropaei
TACTTACCTGTGTCGACTGCGCCTTGCCTTAGAATTTAAGCTTACAGCCTCCGCATAGCGGTACGAGATCACTGATCTAGGAATAGTGGGGAAAAAAAATCAAGACGACCAGAACCGCCATTTATGGGCTGTTTGCCGTCATTAGTCGGTCAGATCCCAGCACAAGACGGGGGTCGCTGAGCCTCATACCACAAAAATTAAGCCATAGACTCGCGTTCTATGCAATGTGATCGATAATGCCTTCCGTAAACCGCTCAGGTTACTGGTCACACACTGTCATGTTGCGCTTGATGGGACCCCTAACTTGAGCTGGACGGTAGAACGGAAAGCGCCGTTGTCTGGCCTGCCACGTACGCCTCGGAGAGCAATTAAATTGACAGCCAGGGGACGGTATTGCATCAAGTAGGCAGAATATCTACTTGTCAGATGTAAACCACGAGTTGGCCATAAACAGCGTTTGGTCATTTCCGATTTAATCCCTCCACATGACTCGAAAGTGCGATGCAAGGAGGTATGCTGAGAATTGTCATACGGTAACCGTCAGCTGATTTTCAAGCCCGCACCTACCTGCAGTCCGGGCCAGAAGGCTTGTAGAGCGTCCATGAAGTTCCTCGATCTCTCCGATGGTCTGTGCATGTAGACACTGAGGAAGGAGAAGGGGAAGGCGCGACTGTTGAAACCACCGAGGTAACGTTCGACGGCAGAGTAGTGAGTCTGGAAGCGGTGCAGGTAGACTGGCTCGCCCAGGAGTCCGTAGGCCTTCCACAAATACTCGTAGTACGAGTCTATACCAGCGCCGACACCGGATTCTACAGATGAAATAATAGCATACCTAGAGAACGGGAAGGAAATGCTGAGGGGGGGGACATAACTGCCCATTGTAATTACAGCAGAAGGCGATACTCTGAATAGGTTGATTGAAATTCAAACTACAACAGCAGGCAGTGGTAGTATACGGACTTTCTAGTAGGCATTTTTTAAGTCAGACAACTGGACAACTTATTTTCACGCCAGTGCGACCGATTTAAGCACTCGTGATGACGAACCCATGTGGCACGAAAAATCAAGAAACGCGGTAGGATAATGTATGTATGGAAATGAGATGATATTGGCAGTCGAGAATCAGATTGCCACAAGCTGAAAGTGTATTAAAGAATGCGCACCCCTGTCCCTAGCCAAAATGCATTGCAACTTTTCGCACACTGTGTATTCATTTGCACTTGTGACCAGTAACATAATAAGAGAACAAAATCAAAGTACGATGCTTTAGGCGGGTCCCCTTGATGGCATCTGGATGATCTGGGGGCAAGAATAATTAGGATATTTTATGATTGAAAATACAATAGCTATAATAACACCCAAAGGCTTCAAGAGGACGCCAAAAACTGATAATTCCAGAGAAAAAAGGCAAGAACCGCGACATCCTTAAAAGTACTGCAGGATTTCAGAAACGGGTTTTGACTATTGATTCAGCTAAAATCTCTCTAAATTTCACTTTAAAAATATAAACAAGGGAGATTAAAGTTGTTGAGTAGTGACTACCAACGGAACCGTTGATCGAAGTTGCCGGATTCTTCAGTGGATATGGACGACTGCGTGATTGGTGACTTAACTGCAGTAGCATTTTGATCAAATTCGTGCATTCAGTTGGATGGTAGGACAAGCGCAGATAACAGCCACCATTTCTAAAATTGTGGTTCCTACCAGGCATTAGTAAAATGAAGGCAGGCACATACAAAACAGCCCGGCTTACCGCGGCGGACCCACTCTCCATTGTGAATGTTTATTACTGTTCCCACGAGATCTGAGAAGCGATTCCGCTGCTTCCATATGTAGGACATGGCACGTGCTGCCTTCTGTTCATATATGGGGTTCCCGGTCAGTCGGCTAAGGGTGGCGAATTCCAAAATCATCGTTCCTGCACACGCGGTGCAAGTGTCCGTCTGAAAAATAGAGCTACTAACTTATAAAAAGTAGATACGAAGTACGAAATTAAAAACAAAAAGGCTGGTATCCAAAACTCGCGGTCCACTGTCATCGCCCTAACAGTACTCCGCCGAAAGAAGGAGCCTCCAGCTTCAATTTCCCTTATGGCGGAATAAGACTGAAAAATTTAAGAGTTACGCTCTTTCCATGCGGACATGGAGTACAAATTCCGATATTCAGAGGCCGCATGGCTCCAAGATCAAAAACGGAGAGCGATGGTGAAGGCCGTAAAACCTTTCCTCAATTTAAAGCCCGGTAATCATAGGGATAGAATGGGAGAAATTGAAATAGACGAAGTATATGGAGGGTTTTTAGACGACTTGTAAAGGAGAGGGACTTCTACTATTCCCATTGGAGTGAATTGCACGGGTACGAGTCACTCTGCATCGCTGTAATTATCCTGGGATACGTAAACAAGAGAGAGAGGCCTCCATTGTTGAGAGCAAGATGGATGAGATAAAAAAGCAGAGGGAGAGCAGCAACGTCGTACCCCAAGCTATTGATTCCGGTGCCATAAGTATGGCACCTGACACTGACTGCTATTACCCGCCCCCCCCCCTCCCCCACATTCCCACACTCAGCATGTGTTTTAAGGCGAACTTTAATCGATTTATCTTATCACTGACGTGTTTTTAATTCTACCGCCCTTCCCATTTAATTGTACTGGCCCGACGAGAAATTATCGAAGGCTACGTAGGCTCGCCACCTCGTCTTCTGATTACTGCTATGAGAATTTTCGCAACTTGGATATTTCCTGAGCAGTAGTCGGCAGCCGCAGTCCGACGTTAAACGGGGCCAAGGCCCGCTTTAGGAAAGGTACTAGTGTGTATCCCCAAAAAATAAAGCGGAGGCAAAAACGCAGTCAGTATGTAAAAGTGCAGTAGATGACCTAACTCATAAAATGTAGAAATCGAGATTTGAGTGGATGGTACGGCATGCATTTGGTGTTGTAATTTTTGTTTGTTGAAAAGATATGGGGCGCGGAAAGCCTTTTATTAAAGAAAAGTTGCTTTCAAATGTGTCAGGTAAACGAGTCTGATTAAGGGGGAAGCGGACGTTAAGCTATTGAATATAACAGGTCAACACTTCTCGTTTCTGCATGTTGTGCTATAGAAGCCATATAAGCATGAACGGCTTTAAAAAAAGTCCCGTCTAGGACCGGAAAAATTGATTTTGCGTTAAGGAAAATCAGGTAAACATGAGAAACCGCATTGTTTACAAGAGACAATGGGCGGAATCGGCTGTAAAAATTATATTTTGTAAATTTGTGGCGTTTTGTGGTATAAAATACAGTAATAAACTTGCTTGACAGTATGTTGTTTTACCACACTGAGAATTACAAGGCGTAAAAAGCATATATTGACTACTCATGACATACTGTCACTTTTCGGCGTAACGTCGTGCGATAACGATGTTAAAGTAGTTCCTATCGGACGCTGATTTTTAGCCTGATAATCTCGATGGCCGCCAAAATCGGAGAGCGACCCATCTGGTGATCGACAACGGAGACCATGCGTAGAGAGGTGTTCATCAACATCACAGAGGGTGCCTTCGGTTACAATGGCATTTACCGACGTCGAATGGACTCCGTGATGTTGCATGATCATGTTCCCGTTCACCGTTCAACGGAAGTATGATTCTGACTTAGCTAACAACTACAATCAGATTTGTTTTACTACAGCCAGTCTCTCCACCTGCGGGCTGCAAAGAAGTTTTATTCCTGCTAACAACCCGGATCCCAATCCGATCGAAAATCTCTTTGCATCAATTGAAAAAAAACTCGGAAAAGCTGGATTTTGTGCTTAATAATTTTATAGACCAGTTTACAATAGGCAGCCTGACAGTTTCTGCATCTATTCGACTTGCAGTCGTTTTAAAAGCAAAATGGCAACCAACAAGGAATAATGCGTTGCATGTGCTACTGTTTTCATTAATAGGTGTTTTGAAGCATTTTGAATAATTCATTGTGACCCGAATCGACGCCTCGGTGGGATTCAAATCCACGACAGCACGGGGAAGCTTTAGTACAACCAACGCTCTAGCCACCTGAGCTATGAGGCCCCACCGGACGATGCCAGTTTAATCACGTTTGGGTCAAGTTACCTGCCCAACCTACAAATTATTCAAAATCTACCAAAACCTCTATGGATTACGTGGGCCTGGTATTCATCTGGTGAATTCTAGGTGAATTACTTAGGAAATCCTGCTGGCCCTAGCCATCGCCAGCCGGGGTTGAATCTTTCCCGTGTCGAACATTATTACCCTGATCCATGGTCCATATTTCACCGGAAACAAACGAGCATTTTTAACTCACGTAACAATTCATAGATGCGACGCGAGTTTAATCACATTTGGGTTAGGTTATCCGCCCAGCCTACTGCAACGTCTGGAATCCACCAAACCTGATACGGTAGGCCGACTGCCCAAGCAGGACTTTCTAAGTCATTCACCTAGAATCCACCAGATGTCCACCAGGCGTACGTCTCCCGGAGATAAAAGAAAAGCTAAGCGAGAAATGGAAACCAACAGACTGAGTGGGTGCAAGGACGTTGCATTACAAAAAACCAACACATTGATAAGTAAAAAATTGTGTTGACGCTATTCTCCATGGTAACAATCATTGCAATCTCAGTTGCTAAATTTTTCCTTAATTCAAAAAGTGCACTGAGATTTTTGCAAATAATCTTTCACCAATCTTTCAGGCCAACTGCAAGATACGGTTTACGTGAAAATCCGGCAAAAAACTTCGCTACTCGAGGGTGGTCATGGGAATCAACGCTGTGCTTCAATTGCACTTTTTTTCCAGGAGGTCTTCGACAAAACCGCAATGCCTTAAATTCACATGACTAGTTGGCGAGCACACGTTTGCTCTCGACAAAGTCGTCAGACCAGTACATTCATAGGGGAACGGAGGAGGAGGAGGAGGAGGAGGAGGAGCAAAAACATGTCAGTGACTAGAGAAATGGCCGTCACAGAAATGCGGCAAATAAGGCACAACCGTCGATCAGGTTCACGTTGGAGACGCAAACGGCTGGTTCGCTCCCTTTCCTAGATGTCCTAAACAAGAGACCTAATGGTGGCGTCCGAAAGATTATCAATCGGAAGAAAACTTGATTTGGTCAATACACTAACTTCTCCAGTTTCGTGCCCCTCCAACAAAAATGAAATCCAGTGCGGTGTTTGGTATAAAGGGCCAGAAAAAGTGGTTGCTCAACAGATAGCATCGAGGAGGAGCTTAGAAAAACCCGAAATTTGCTTGGCGAAAACGGGTATCCTGACAGATTTATCGCAAAGAATATTGCCGAACGACCGGAAAAATCCACCACTCTGACTGCCGAAAAGAAAACAATATTCCTCCAAGTCCCTTTTCAAGGAAACGTTGCGAGTGAACTCCTAAGAAGACGCCTTAGTCGAGCTGTTTCACGAACCTTCCCAACAGTAAGGGTCCGAATAATATTCTCTACCAACCCTATTTTACGCGGAGAAGGAAAGGGTAGGTTGTCAACTCAGACTGCCTCAAAGTGCATCTACTCCTTTGCTTGCTCCTGTGGAGTGGGTTATATCGGTCGTACGAGTCGGTGCCTATCCAAGCGAACACAAGAACACCTCCAGGAATTGCTGGGAAAAGGTCAAACTAAGGGCATGAACAGTGTCGTTCTCGCGCGTGTTGTTGATGCCGGACATCGTGTAGAACCTGGCGAAGCTTTTCGCGTGATTTATAAAGTCCCATCGAGCTACCCTAAGCTACTGGGCCAGTGCCTGTTAGCAACAGCAGAGGCGGTCGCCATTAGACTACGAAAAAAACTCATCTTGTGGACGCAGAAAAAGCACGTCCAAGCCCCGCACCTGCCGCGGTCAAAAGTCGACTAAACATGCCACTCTCCGCGCACTTCCGTTCTCACCCAGGCCCTGGTATTGACTGTTATTACCAATCCCCCTCATATTCTCACACCCGGCTGTGTTTTACGACGAACTTCTACCCCGTTCCCATGTAAATGTACTGGCCTGAGGAGAATTTATCGAAAGCAAACGTATGCTCGCCAAATGATTTTCTGAATACTGCCAGGGGAAATTTCGCAACTCTGAAACAATCCTTTAAATGCCCCATCAACGCCTAGAAAGCGCTGCCCCGAATAAGTGTGCGATGCCCGACAAAGTGAAAATACTTTCTCCTCTCCCTAGCTCTACATTAATGACTTTACAGAGTCTTTGAGGGGGTAAACAGACCTTGAGAACTCTAATGGTACAGCGAAAATACACCATAACGCCTTAACTGCGAGATTATCGATCGGAGAGAGGCACAAACTTGTAATGTTGTAGGAGGGGCTAGCACTTTGAGCCCAGGCCTGTTCCACCAGGTGAAGATGCGTTTGAGTTACTAATGGTAAGACCCTTTGTTTTTGTAAGAGATCCAATGGCAGAAGTCACCTGACTGTATCTGCACTGGCACAGGTTGCTCGTTCTTCGTTCGTCCCACGCAAAACGCAATTCTCCCCACTGGATTTATGGAACCGAAGTGCATGCGTGACGACCTCAAAAGGGCGACCAAATATGAGTGTTCAATTGAAACTTGGGAGTGTTGCCCGCATAAGTGGACATGAACACTTTGAAACGGTCTAAAAAGGCAGTGGGAAAGACGCTTGCAGCAACGTCGACAGGACTTGTGTGCCACCGTGGTAATTCCCGTATTCTGCCCCGTCGTCTATGCTTGAAGATTGATACAAGCCTGGTTAGGACTCAGGCGTCTGAAACAATCCCACTGTCTCAGTCCTCTCATGAAACCAGGCCCTCAACATCGACACAAGACTAGTAGACTTCACCGTCCGCTCTGGGAGGCTTGTTGCTGCGCAACCCCAATACTACATCGATGATTTCTTTTCCAGAAGAAGAAACTTCGTTGCACTGAGGAAGGGGGTGAGAGTTATGGGTTGGTCACCAAAGAGATGAGAGGATGCGCTCACTGCTCTACGTTGGTGGAGTTGTCAGCAATGAAGCCGCTACCCACATTGTGCACAGAGTCACTGCCACTAACTCGGCGAATAAGTTGGGTGAGTCTTCGAGTCGTCATTCCGACCCAGTAGTTTTTGTGGTTGGATCCAGCCGATTTTGTCATCATTGTCCGAGGTCTCTGAGCTAATCTAATCATTACGGCGCTGCCGCATGAGTCTGAGAATTCACCCAGCCGCCTCACGAACTGAGGACTTCAATGACGGCCATTAGGTATTCACTTCTTCTTCGACTTAGACTCAAAGACGAGAACGGACTTCTGCATCCAGAGCCCCAATTGTGTTGGGTTGTCGTAATTATACGACGTTAAGGTGCCGGGCAAGAGATACTCTGAGTGCCGATGAGAAGTGAACCTTTAAGCGTGTTCGGACAAGATCATGATCCAACTCATAGATGTCATCAGTTTCGGCACCATGCATCGACCCTGAGATGACTAGAATGTGGTCAATCTGCCTTGCCACACTGTCATTGTTTGAGTACCAGGTCAGCAGATATTTGTGGCGATAGTAGATTTACATACTCATGGCAAAGGGTTGCTTCTGGTCAAAAAGATCTGCATTCTTACGGCATGGTCACATTGAGAACCAAACATAAGGCGATTGTTTGAGGGTTTGACTGGCTTATTTTGACCATTCCAGTCGCAAACACTTTTACTTGTCGTGCTGGTCGACGCACTGTCGGAGATCTTAGTAAGTGTTTTTCAGTGGGACGTACGCCAGTCGGTTACTGACTAGCTCCCCCACAAGCAATGGGCAAGTCGCCTTTCCCGAGGGAGCGACAGCCAAGACATCCTCGCCAGAGGATGTTCGTAGGACGTCATCATAGAGTGTGAAGTGGAAACCAAACACCAGGATCTTGATTTGCTGAGGACCGACGTCGGGGATTTGGACTTCAGACAAGCTGCGGACATTTGCGTTATACTGACGAAGACTGTGCACTATCAGACGGTGGGTGTTAGGGTCGCGGAATGCTCGCATTTTCTAGCACTTAACACCAGGGATCCGTTCTCCATTGCATTGTCCAGCTTGTATGCTGTTCGCCTGCACCACTGAACCAGGGTTGCGGAGCGCGTTGGTTTTCGCAGACGTCGTAGCACAGATAGTAAAACTGAGATTGGATATTTTTCGTGAAGTTTATTAGCGACCCGCGTTTACCCAAAATTCCTAATACACTGATAAATCTGAGATCAGATAGATCATGTCTGGCCAAAGTCGTATCAAGAAGTAAGTTCACTGAAAGGATGGAATTTAAAAAATACCACACATTCCTCGTAATTGAGGAGTTTTGTGTACCTTCTGTCGGGGTTATAGTACATATAATTTGGCAGGTTCACCGAAGACAAGGGATGGCGTCTTCGGATTAACAAAGTCTTGCAAAGAGGTAAAATCGCAAATCGTATTTGGAAATGAAATAAATGTTGCTAACCTCCTGACGGCGTTGAGTTCCAATGCCGAGATTAAGATTGACCCGTGGGTAAGGGAGACCCGTAGTTGTGTTGAAGGCAGGCAGAAGTCGGTTGCCTGCATCAACGGCCATTTCAAGTAACTGTTTATCATACCAGGTCATACGATTTGGAAAGGATGTTTTAAGTTCCAACGCTGCAATGTGGCCGCCGAGAAGACCACTGCATGTGAAAAGGAGGTTGACATCAAGTCGCGATTTTCGTCCCAAGAGCAAAACAGGAAAGTGCATAAAAAGGGCAGGTATGAGAAAGTCCAGTTAGGAAGCATAAGCAGGATTTTGAATGGGGTAAATAGAACGAAATTTGGCCGTAAAAACGAGCGACTGTACGATGCGGCCCACTAAGTGGTTTAGGCAAATATTACGAGTCGTCTTGAGGACTCTTTGGCTCTTTTGGATCGGTGACATATATACATATATACATGCGTGCAGAGAAGGAGTACCAACAAAGACATGGGAGACTGGGATAGCCATCTCTGACTTATTAGTCGCCGTCAGCTAGCCATACCCAACCTCACTTCTGAGTGATTTCTGATTCCAACCCTGGTTCTGGGTCGTTGGATGTCAAGCAGTCCAGCGACCAACTATCGAGCCACGGGCCCGTCATCCCGTCGGTTGCTATCGAGAATATTAGCAATAGAGGGAAGACGTTCATAAATCAGCCTACGGTTCATGCGTACCCCGTCGCGCCCTGAGACTCCATTTAAAGCCCTCGCAGACAATCGCATAGCGACCAGAAGGCATGCGGATGGAGTACCGACAGACAGGGGTGGCCACTCCCGACTTATTAGCCGTCCTTAGTTATCCATACTCAGTTTATATATCGTTAGTAGACGATAGTCATCTAGAACTGTTTAGTAAGAACTTACATCTGCGCGGCGTTTACGATGAATAACAAGCTGGTTAACGCAGACTAGGTAGAGATTTTAAAGGGCAGAGGTGTGTGGTTTCCCCATCGGAGGCAAAACACTCGATGGAGAAGATACAGGGACTGTCGAAACTTGTGAAATGCAGTGACCGAAGTCCGGATGGTCACAGAGAGTACGTGGGATATTTTATCGTGGATCGAAGCCATATGCTTGTTCGCGTGGTGTTGTGTGAGGCAAGCAATAAAGCTGTATACCGGGTGCTTTTTGGGACCGGGTGATAGGATTCTTTGTCCGAGAAAATCGGATGAAAAATCACGTTCTCATAGAGAAACCAAGGACACTGTCAGTTCTGAAAATACTGAGTTACAAAGCTTTAGCGCTTCAAACCAAATAATGGAACGATGGGGTTGACAGGTAATACTCTGCGCGGACAAATACGTGGAGAGTAACCGTGACATGCTGTCACTTTTTTGCCACCATGCTATCTGGTAGGGATGCCGAGACGATTTCTGCCTACCGCGAATTTCAAGTAGATTTTAAAATGGCCAGCCGAAACGGCGCTGAATTAGTTTTCAGGAGCAAATTTCGACATCAGTAAAGTCACTTTGCGATGGATTATTGATAGAATTGAGCATAAGAACGAGTAAAGTCGACGAAAACTAGGCAAGCCGACGACTTTGTTGCTGAACAGTTTGAAGGTATCGCGAAAAAAACATTTGTCAATGTTATCTGTGCGCGAAATTATGAAAAGAATAGTGAAATTGGACCTTAATTTGCATAATGCCATAACGGAGTCTCTCAAATTGAAGAACTGATTTGAGGACCCCCTTTCTACCGTGGAGCATGTTTAACGTAGAATTCCATCTTGAGAAGGCATCTACTCATGAGAGAAATTTTATTCATAGACAAACCTATGGACTGGAAAGGCGGTCAAGAACGCGAACAACTCATAAAAACCAAGCCGCGATGTTTTCTCCCAGAAAAAGCCCACGCTTGATGGTTTATATAATCAGCAAACTCATAAGACCACCCATCTGAATATAAACAAAGGACGCTATCAGCTGCAAGGATCACGATCTCAGTGGCATTGAGCTTAAAAATATAATTGTTTTGGAAAACAACCAACAACACTGCCTGAGGCACCAGGGGCATTTTTATTCTTATGAACAGCTGAGGCCTCAACCCTCTCGAAATTGACACAAGGCCAGAAAGAATTTTTAAAAGCAGGGGAAACTTAACTCCATACTTAGGATTTGTGCCGGAAAAGGCATTGCAAATGACCTGGTTATTTACATGCCTGATATCATTTTTCCTCAGCCCCCCTATGCGCTGAAATTTCTTACAAAATTTGTATTATAAACGAAATTTTCGCATTTCTCAGCCACTGTGTCAAAATGTATAAACTACAGTCTTCCGGAGGACGCGAAGTGAATGCGCTCGGAGTCAAAGCGATTTTCACGTTAAATTTTGTTTTTCATGACACGTCTCACGCTGCACAACCGAACGGACACGTCCTCAGGAAAGACTATACGGCTAAGTGAGGATATTACAAGTAAAGTCCTGAGCTGATTGGAAAACCAGATCAGAAGACTCCTGAAAAAAAACCTTTAATTGTTCGAAGAAAAAATATTTACAATACGCGGAAGTCATGCGGCGACGGTTATCGACTTAGGTCAGTGATTGAACCACTTCCAAGTATATCCGGTCTGTATATATATTTTTAAAGAGGTAGACGCAATTGAGGGTGAAATAACGTCAATCTGCCAAAGTAAAAATAACTCAGTCGAACGTGTGAAATTCCACCAGTAATAACATATTCGTTCTAGGGATTGTAACCAGAAGTCTTTCAGGCGTCAAGTGATCCCTAACAGTAAAAATGTGGTCGTATGCGCTATTATCTCTTAAACGGTAAGAACACTGTGCTTGTTCATCTGAAATATCACATTTCCACGTTTTTCCGGTATATTCGCAGCACTTAGTATGTCACAAACGAACGTCGGGAGCATGTTGATGATTTTAGGTAAGAAAAGACCCTTACGTTAAAGTGCAAACTTGATGCCAACAACCGTAATCATTATTAACGTTTTTGACAGATATCTTACATCTCCTACCTAACAAAATTGTCTAAGAGAAATCAAGCTAATTTATGGCAAAAATGAGGTTAGCGTGCGCAAGATCGCAGAATTTGTTAATGTTACCCAAGCACTCGAATGTTTGTTTCGAAAACCGAGACGTCAACATCAGTGTCCAGGGACACGTAGTCCAAAATGTTCAGGACGGCCCGCTCAAATTCATCAAACTCGTTGAGAATCTTTGGAATTTAGAATGAAATCTGACTTACGAACAAGGTGTCAAGGCTGTCGATAAGGGTGAGGGAAAAGTTACCGAGGGCATCGTCAATGTCACCTCGGCTCGGTTCAGAGTTACGATACCGGCCTTTGCAGCTAAGGGGCATCAATTCATCCGCTGGAAAAGCGTTTTTCTGGAAGAAAATAATGGGATAGACGGAAGACAAACCATGTAGCTTTTGTAGGCATGAAAGAACATTTCCTTCGTCTTATTCCTGAAAATGGAATAATTTGCAAAAGCACTCACTTCAGTTCAATCCTTTCATCATTGCTCATGCAATCGCACCGAGAAAACATACCGAAACAGAACAATACGCTAAGACTGAGAAGCAGCCTGCGAATCAAATGACAACGAAACATCCTTCGTGGCCTGCCGTCAGTTATCGGATTGGCTAATTTTATGATGTTTGATCAGCACCTTGCACCAATCCCTCCTATGCGTAACCTGAAGTACCTAAAAGAAAACGTTAGAGGATGCACTAAAACAGGCCACATAAAAATGTTCATATTGTAGGGTAGCTGGACTTTCTGAGGGTGAAGGAAGACGACATTGCTGATATAAAAAAGTCCATAAATGTATCACGTTTCTTTCTAACTTACTGCTTTCAAAATATGCCTGCCAACTTTCGTCCACACCTCTCTTCAGGAGCTTCACTAATGGTTGAATAACCATTCGCACACCATGTTTCATTTAGCATATTTTAGGATTTTAAAAGCATGGACGATCGTTTTTAAAAGCTAGGTTTTGTTTTTCGAATTTTTTTCCTTGTTGGTGGCCGCCGTTTTTGATGCTCTTTTTCTTTTTTGTCCATTTCCAAATGTGATGTATATTTAAATGACCTTTTTGTACGTCTGTGTCTACTTTTTTGATTTCGACGTTGAAATGCAAATTAAACGGCCAGCTATGTTATCCTTCCGTCTTTGCCATTTTGACGTTGTCAGTAATGTATAAATTGATTTGTTCAGTAAAGCTTTGACTTACCTACATATTAGGCAGATATCTCAGAAATCCGAACATTTCCTGCATCATTGCCAAATTTACGGCGGAGGTAAAGCAAGCTATCAGACAGACTTATGAGGGTTGTGCCTATGATGCACTGAGACATTCACCTGTACATGAATATACACGTTGAGATGCCGCTATGCACTGCATTGTCGGAATATTAGTAAGCAAGAAGAGCATGGTAAGATTACTTACAAAGGATTCTGCACGGGAGGGAAAGGAAACCGAAAATGCGGCATTGACCACTGTGTTCTTGAAGCAATAATCTACTCATCCAGCCAAGAAAGTACACAACGCCACTGCAACGCAATGGAAGTTCGACTTCAGCAGGCGAAAACGTATACTCCGTAGCCCACGCAGTGGGCGCAATTCCAATCGAAAAAGGGTGTTTCGGATTTCAGTAGGCGACAATGCTAAATTAACTAAACTGGGGAGGAACAATAACACGAACCGAGATATTATGTCAGTTTGCGACCTTTTAGGCCAAGAGAATTAATGCACCAAAGTAGGTTGGACAGCGTCAGATTTAGTTTATTGAGGAATACGCCGATTGTACACAAGAATGGACTTCCCAGGTTTGCTCTCACTGTTAAAGCGTCCCTCGCTATGACGCGACCCCTAAGGGTCTTAAATAAAATAACTTTGTTATTCATTTCAGTCCGTCTTCACTCCAGAACCTAATTCCATATTTGTCCCTCCTCCCGTTTTCCAATCACTGTCTCTTCCTACTTCCCTCCTCTCTCTATCTCCTAAATCGAAGAGCCACTCTTTTCATCGACCATATTTAGGGCCGAACTACTCCGAATGAAACCTGCTAAATCAGCTGGCCCAGATAGAGTTTCCGCACTAGCACTTCGTGAACTTGCTAGTAAACTTTATAAACCATGCTCCGCAATATTTCAGAAGTCATTTGAAGAAGGCGAGTTCCCGAAAGAAGGGAAGTATGCACTCGTCAGTCCGATCCAGAAAGGAGGTTCACGACTTGACTGCGAAAATTACCGTCCCGCCAGGCTTACTGGGATGTAGGATTCCAAGGAATTGTTCAAATGGATCAGGAGTTTTCTGTCCTCCAAATTAAAAAGAGTCGTCGTTGGTAACACTTCCTCGGAATGGGCAAAGGTAAATGTGGTGTCCTACAGGGTTCTGTTTTTGACCCTCTACTCTTCCTGATTTATGTTAGTGACTTCATCAGCGAACTGGGTGGCGAGGCCCTTATGGTCGCGGACGACATAAGAATATGGAGAGAAGTCAGGTGCGATGATGTCACAAAGAAGTTGCAATCGAACATCGACAAACTGAGTGTTTGGTCGAACAGATGGCTTTTGAAGTTCAAAGTGTCCAAATGAGTGATCTTGCACCTAAAATATTTCAGGGTCAACACGCGCAGCACGATTTTGAAAAGATTAATGAAAGTTACATTTTTGGATTCAATTTCTTAATTTGTTGCACAGTTTTCCAGTATAGATCTGACAAAATTTCCTATTTTTTGTCTTAAGTCATCTTTTCTTCCCGTCGTGTTTCGTCGATTTAGCATAAAGCAGAAATATAGTGTCATAATTTTTCACACAATATAGCCTCAATCCTATTACGTTTACCCGTATATACAAAAGGTTTTCCTCGCAAAATTTTGAATAAAAATATATTTTAAACAATAAACCGTCTCTACTGTCCGCTTTTATCGTCGCTTTATTGACCAGTAAGAGAACTATACTGTTCTCTATTTTATCCTACATAGCCTTATCATCCAATTTCAATTTATTCACAGTTCCGTTTTGAACCAACAAAATTGTCCTTTATCCGTTTTTTGCAAGTTTGCATTCTGTTATTGAGTAAAATTTGCTTTGTATCAATTGTGCTGTCTGGTCCACCAATATTGACTGCTTTATGAAATCGTTTCATCATACATAGCCTTATCCACATAGCCTCGAAGTTTCGGCAGTTATCATCCCTATAAATTTTTGGAGTAGAGTCTTGTTTTCCTTTTCTCGACATGAAACCTCAGGCAACCCTTCGTCGAAATCGGAAGAAAACTAAATTCCATTTGAAACCCATTGTTTATATGAAAAAAAGACCTAGGGGCGCTGGATAATTTTAACAATTTTATGTCTCGTTACGGATCCATTATTCTGTTCTTGGTGCCCTTCTTGACAGAAAGTTGCCAACGCTTACGTCTCAGCAGTGTGAGAGGCTCATGCCTCTCATTGACCTGGTTGCTGGTGAGACTAAAGGCAGGCACAAACGAAGTTTCAACTTTATTTTAAAAAACGTTCCTAAGAGTAGATAGCAAATCGATGTCGCTTTTCACTTCCTTTATTCATGCGGCTTCAGCTTTAGGGTCGCTGAAGCTAAAAGACTTTCATCTAGGAGCAAGAATCCACCAATTCTTGTCGAACTCTTTTCGTCGATAGAAGTGGACTTTATTTTCTTTCATTTGGAGCTCTCGGCTCAATATCTCAGGAAAAATAAACTTTTTATTAGTCGAGATAAAACTCCACTGCAACGAAGAGTTTCTCCCCCATAAACAAACGTAAAGCCATCCCCGAATTCTACTCATCTGTCTCTTGCCTCTAAAGCAGTTTCTCCATCGGGCGTCGACCAAATCTCCCCACTATCTACAGCGGCCCCAGTTCCATCTAGCTCTTCGACTGATCACATTATCACAGAGTCAGTTGAAACTAGCCTCTTTAAAACTCCCCCACGAAGCAAGGATTGTTCCAAGGCGGCTCCCAAATTTATTAGGGAGCTTGATCTTAACAGTAAAGATGAGCCAATCCTAGAACCACAACCGACCCCTAGCACTCAGAATAATAAACTAAGTACTCAACCTAGATCGAATCCATCCCGTTCCCGCACCTGGGCACTCAGGTCTGACCTTGCGGTTAGGTCAAATAAGCCAGATGATAGTTCAGGGAGATTTTTACCTGTTCCTATCCAGAATTCTCAACTTAACGTAAACACCCCAGTTGTGAAGCCTTCTTGCACTACAGCCGGCAAAATACAAGTATAGAGCATTGCTGATAACTTTTCCAATCCCATTGCTAGCCTGACACCCCAAATAATAAAGCCTTTTCCTGATGTTAACTGTGTCTCGAAACCATTACGTCCGCTACCTAACATAAACCACCCCTCATATTATGTTCAAAATTTACAGAATCCTATTTTCATGCCTCCGATTTTTCCAACCCAACAAAATAACTTTCCTCTTCCTGGGTCCTCCTCAAATGTTTTTCCACATAATGCTGCATCTCTAGTTAGTAGTTACTCCACAAATTTTAGACCACAGCAACTTCGTCCTCCACCGATTGCTTCGTCCCAACAGCTTAATTTTCCACCTCCAGCTCTCCTTTTTTATAAGTAACAATGAGCGGAACCTACATATTAGGAATACGCTCAGTATTGTCTCTCTCAACGCAAGATCAGTCGTGCAAAAGATGGCACAAATAAGAAGTGTGGCTGTTGAGTTTGACACAGATATTTTGTGCATTACAGAATCTTGTGCTCACTCTCTAATTTTGGACTCAGCACTCAATATAGATAGCCTCAGTTTATACCGCCAGGATCGTGTCGAAAGACGCGGCGGTGGTTGCCTTCTTTACATAAGAGCCTCAATAGCGCAGTCGCCTTATGACCTGAACATTTCCTCCTTATCTGGAAATTTATGTTTCGCTTCGGTAATCCTTCCGCAAAATAGGAAAGCCTTAGTCCCATGTGTATATAATTCTCCTTGTTCATCCGGAAATGAAAGCCAATTCTGTGAACTCTGAAAAAATTGCAAAAACTTCTTTCGATGTCAAGATCATCGTAGGCGATTTTAATTTGCCAGAAATTGACTGGCACACACATACTTCTCCTAAATCCTAGAAGCCTCTAGACACCATCCATTTTCATGCGTGTTTTAATTAGTCCACTCTTAGACCAGAAACGATAGTGTTTTAGACTTAATTTTTTACTAATGGCACCTTCACTCTATCAATGGATTTCTATCATGACCTTTTTGCAAGTGATCATGCATTAATTCATTGTCGCCGTCCAGTTGCCATTTCCGCAAAGCCAACAGTACAACGTAGTATTTTTGACTTTGCTAATATTAACAAGGAATTGGTAAGTAACTTTTCAAGCCCTCTTGATTGGCACAATATTTTTTCAAATGATTACCAAAGTTTTTTTCAACAATTTATTACAATGCGTAACAGAAGGTCTTCTTAACCTTATTCCTCGGAAGACGTTCAAATCGAGTGCCACTTCCACCGCTATCCCATATCTTCTTAAAAACGGACTTAAAAATTTACAGAAGCAGTTTAAAGATCCTTCTGTGAACTCACTATCAGTTCATCTTAGAATCGTTTAAATATTTGAATTAGCTCCGAAAATGAGGCTCGCGCGAGATAGGCGTAGAGAGTCTTTAGCTATTAAGGACGTGAATGCTTCTATATCCGTTGCTCAGATCTTCCGTCAAATATCATCTGCTAAATCCTTCCAAGTCATTCCATCTTTGCTTTGTAACAACGATGCCTTCATTACAGAGGAGTCAGGCAAAGCAGAAATGTTAAATTCATTCTTTGCCAGACATTTCCCCATTGAACCTGGCCCAATCCCTTTAATTCCTCCGTTATCTGATGCTTCTATTAGCATCATTAATTTTCCTCCTGAATGTATTCAAAAACTGATAAACCATCTTTCTAACTCTCACTCAGTAGGTAGGGACAATATCCAAAACTCTCTTATAAAACACATTAGAGATTTTCCTCCTCTGCTTAGCAAAATCTTTTCAGTATTTCTCGTAAATGGCTTCTTTCCTGACTTGTTTGCTCTTTCAACGTGGAGTTCAAAATTGTTAAAGGAACTCTCGCCGTCTGAATGTCGCTATGCGTGTTTTGGACCTGCAAGGCTACCCCAGCCCGCGGGCTTTCAAGGCACACCTATGATTGAATGTAGAGCCATCAAGGATTTAGGTTTAAGTTACACTTATCATCATGATCGCTCTCTACACGCTGACAGAATTACAGCCAAAGCGACCCAGATATGTGGCTTTATTTCTTACAATTTCTATCTTCCTGAAATTGTATTAAGGCTCTATCGTATGTTTTTACTTCCTATTCTCGAGTACTGTTGCCCATTCTTTGGTTTGATGAACGAGGATAGTCGTTTAGAAATTGAAAGTGTTCAAAGACGTTTTACTAGAAAACTTTTAGACCGGCAACATCCAAATATCTCCTATTCAGATAGATGCAAGCTAATAAACTTAAACTTTTTATGGGTTCGAAGACTAGAAGCGGGCTTCTGTCTCCTCTTTCGTATTAATAGTGGTTCAAATCTTCCTCGGATTTCAGCTCTTACCCCTAATGGTCGCCCTATAAATCTTCGTAACTCTTCCTTGATTATACCTTCTCCAGCTTCCTCCACTTCTAAGCGTTCTCTATTTTTCGCTTCCAGATATACTTTCCTCTGGAATAACCTTCCAATAAATATAAGATCTTCCGAGAAGGCCCGCCTTTATCTGAACACTGACTCGATTAAACTTTTATTTTCCTCATCCTTCCCAGACAAGTTTCTCAATGACATCGAGAAAGGACCACCGGGAATTTAGTATGCCACCATTAAATTTCCGTATCTCTAACATTTCCTTCTTTTGTGAGTCGTATCGTTTCCTAGGATCCCTCATCAGAAGTGTTAATTGTTCGATTTTTCAGTTCATGCATCGTGTCCCTCACAGACTGCGGTACACATCCTGACAAATTCTCTCAAAGACGTCGCGTGGCTAGATTGATGTGCACGCTCCAAGCCGCCTCAGTTTCGCCGATCGCCCACACCCATCAGTATCTCATTCTGGTCCCCGCGATTTCGAACCCTCACCTCACGGATCTTGATAGCAACTCCTCATTCCTACCACAGATGGTCTGTTGAACATCACGCCGTGAATCCTCTGCTTTCATCATTTGCTAGTAGTTTGGTCGGTCAGCAAAAGGATCCCAGTGTGGCACTCCCCACCCTACGATTTGGTGACCGATCTTGAAAATTCATATTTACCTGCTGAGATGGGAACCCCAAGGGTCTTTCAGCAAAACTATTTATTTATTAAAAAGCTAACTTGGGCACCATCAGGTCCCGCACTATGAGATTGACGAAAACGCTGAACCGCTCCAGTCACACTCCACAGGCTGAAAGTTATATTTTTGAGAACGGCCCCGTCCAAGCCTGGTGGTCGGAAGCTGAGTGCTCGAGTTTTTACTGAACGTTTTGGACAAAAATCTTTGAAACTATCAGCTGTCAACCGAGCATCAGCTATAGGATTCCCGAAAGCGTCTCGGAGGAAAGGATGCTTCGTTCTTAAATGAGCTTTTACGAGCGGTTTTCGGAGAAGTGTAGTTCTTCGGTTAGCCGCTTTTCTTCCGACAATTTCCTTGCTCGGTCAAAGTTGTTGGCACACCTGGAGTCTGTACTAATCCCGATTCAGTACTATGGCTTTAGCCTACGCCTGGCCAAGTGCAAGTTCCTCACGCCTTCCGTGAAATGCCTCGGGTTCATAATCGACTAAAACGGCAGTCGTCCAGACCCAGCTAATATTGACGCCATCAAGCAGATGCCTCCACCAAGGATGCAAATTCATCACGTTCATTCTCGGGTCTTATAGATCATTGCAGTTCATTCCTTCCGGGAGTGAATTGCCTTAGTCATTCAATGAATGAGCTACTCAAGAAAAATGCCAAATGGAACAGGTCGCAAGACTGTCAACAGATTTTCGAAGAAGTGAAAAACATGTTGAGGTCTGGCATGCTGCTCACTCACTTAAATCCCGATCTGAAGATTGTCGTCGCAACGGATGCCTCCAATTGTGGAATTGGTGCTGTCCTTCCGTACATTTTCCTCGACAACCCAGAATAGGCTATTTATCACGCCGCAAGATCGCTAGCGTCTCGTGAGCGCAACCGCGGACAGATAGAAAAGGAGGCCTTGGCTATTATCTTCGCCACGAAGAAGCTCCTCAATATGCTTTATAGCAATCATTTCACTCTTTTCGCGAACCATAGGCCCCTTGTTTCGACATCCGGGTCGAAGAAAGGCATTCCTGTGTACTCGGCCAGTCGTCTTCAGCGATGGGCGACCATGCCGCTAGGATACGACTTCGATACCCGGTACCAGTCGATTACGGGCATCGGCTAGGCAGACGCATTCTCGCGCTTAACCAACTCACAGAATAATGGGTCTGAGGACGTAGTCTTCATGTCCGTCTTCGTCGAGGCTGAGATCCACAGCTTGTTTATGGACTGATCCGTACACTCCCTGTCACTTTTGAAGAAGTCTAAAACGCAACAAAGCAGTATCCACCGTTGAGAAAATTCATTAAGTACCACCGCACTCAGTGGCCCGCAAGACTTTCTGGAAAACCACAACAATTCCACCAACAGCAGTACTAACGATCCACCGTCAAAGATTGCCTCCAGTTCAACGAATGTGCCTTCGTGCTATAGAAATTGTAAGCAAGGGTCCTGAGACAGTTTCATGCTGGTCATTCAGAAATCAACCGCATGAAGACTCTCGATCGCAGTTATGGTCATTGGCCTCACCCGGACCAACAACGGGAACAGGTGGTTCTTTCCTGCATCACATGAGCACTCAAATCAAAGGCGTTAGCGAAGACCACGCTCAAGGCACTGTCTGTCCACAAGCCCCGTGGTCCAGGGTTCACATCGATTATGCTGGACCAATAAATAGTCAAGGCTTCTTTGATGCTGTTGATTCATGCAGCAAATAACCGAAAGTTTTTCTCATGGAAAATACGACAGCCGGCACCACAATCAACACTATTCGATGATTGTTCGGCAGACTTGGCTGTTCTGAGATGTTAGTGGACGATAATAGGGGACAGTTCAAATCAGCCGCCTTCGTCCGCTTCTGCAAGCTGCCAGGCATTAATCATATACATTCGCTACCATTTCACCCGCAGTATAAGGGCCAGATTGAGCGTTTTGTGGACACGTACAAGCGGGCGCTGCGGAAGTCAAAAGGCCAGGGGTCTACGAAAGAAGTTCTCGAAATATTTTTGATGAACTATCGGACAACACCAAACCCGAACTCTCTAATCACTGTCCATCCTGCAGAGGCTGTCACGCAGAGGAGGCTTCGCACACCATTTGACGTCATTTGCCTGACACCATCCGCCAGCGGACAACCGGATGTTAGTCGTGAAACAGTCCGCCGACTTCGATGGAAAGACGATTCACACGTCGCCACCGAGCGAGAAGGTATTGGAAAAGACCATAGGAACAAGCAGGAGAAGTGGATACTCGGACGTGTCCGCCGAAACTGTGGTGATGTTGTCTAGGACATTTTCCTAAGACCAGACATTTGAATGCGTCACTTCAATCAGCTGAGGTACACTGAATGCACTGACGTGCCAAATTCAGACGGGGAACTACCACTTGGCGCTCTAAAGGACACATTCCGTCTGCCAAAATAAGGCAAGAACCCACGGCTCCGGTGTCGGGGCGGTCTCATCAACCGCTTAGACGATCGAGCCGAAACCGCTGCAAGTGAACCCGCTGCTCAAGTCATACCTCCCACCTCAAAATCGGGAAGTGTTAAGAGAGGTCGTCCTAAGCGACTCATTTCCATGCCGCTCTAATTACGCGCGCACATACTGTCCTATCCATACGCACGCACGGTGAAAGCGTGTTGAGATCACGCCGGCCACCGGCAGGATTGGAGGGGTGCCCACTCATTCAGATGAGTCAGAAGACAAATCCGCATGCTAACAGGTCAAGGGCATGATCTGACTGGTTTAATTTCAGGCTGCCATTGGACATTCTGTATCTACCTTTTATCATCAGATTTTGCTGTTCGAAGTTCGGAAATAGACGCGTGTTCTCCACTCCTTGCTGTTGTGTCTCCTTTTTGATATTCGATTTCGCAGAGTTGTACATACATACATACGGCTAGAACATAACATGGGTGGTGTCAGATATAGAGAATAGCCCTAGAATAAAAAGGGAGTTTGGGAAAACGAACGCCAGGTGCAAACAACCAGAGCATTTTACACATTTCAAATAGACTGTGAAATGTACGTTGAAATCTGCTGATGAAGTAACGAGAAGCACTCGAGTCAAAATAGGCAGGAAAATAGTAGGAAGCCCAAAATTTTATTTGGTAAAATGACTGACGTATTGCGCAAGCCGCGATGGTGGTCGATGGGCAGAAAAAACTGTTATATTCGATTGACTTTGGGGAAAAAGTCGAGACCTTCAAAAGAAGGCTTGGCAAATTTAAATTTGACATCATCGGCTGACATAACTGCAGTGTAAATAGGTGCATGTTTTTTTATTCATATGTCTGTAAATAAGATTTTCTAAGGCTCCGTTTACCTCTCATATATAAGCTGTATTAAACTAAGATGTGCTCTTCGGGCGCAACCTGTTACACACGAACTCAGCCGTGCAATAATACTATTAACAAAGATCAACTTGGAACTTTCTGGAGTAACCCAGACTTTCCTTTCATTTTACACCGACTCGATGCAGGAAATAAGTGCATTTTAAATGACTCCGTTCATAAATTCCTTCTTGCCGTTTCTCAAATTCTCTCTCTTTGCAATGGTTCATAAGCTAGACGAAACGCCTCTGAAAACTGCGTTTTCAAATTCAGAACGTGTTCGTACTTTTAACTATTTTTTACGCTGCAGATTTTTAGTGAGGGACAGAAAAATGTTACTTTGAACCGAAAGTGATATTTGCTTAGTGCCTTGCACTTTCATGTTGTCATAGGCACTTTCCTTTAATAGTCTGCCGTCAGTTTTGTTTTTCCGCATCGCAAAGGTCGGTTTCTTTGGTTTCCAGGTTGTGGCGGGCCTTACATGTGTCTTGGTGTTCGGTGGTAGCTACACTTGCGGAGATGGGCTCCGATGGTGGGAATCTGTTTGCTGCTCTGTCGGATTCCGAAGACCCTCACAGTTTTAAAGATTCCCAAACCGCGCTGTTTCGGCCATCCCAAGTTAAATCTGGTACGCCTTTGTCAGGCTTTGCGTTTCTTTGTTTGCTACCTCTGTCCCTGATAACATCGCACTCGCACATATCCAACACCTTCGTCTATTTCGACTGAGTCTTGTTAGGCGCTTTGCAGTCAAGATCTGTCTGGCAGTCCCCTCGTGTCATGTGCGTTAGTGGGGTGGATGCGGTAGGAAGGCTGGTTTCCGTAACACGACCAGCGAGCGCCCCTCTGACATTACATATTCTCGATCGCAATCGACAAGACAATGAGACCGTGGCTCAGTGGTTAGAAGCGTTGGATTGATAACCAACAGGTAGCGGGATCAAGCCCTAGGTGTTCCACACTTCGGGGTTGGGTATGACCAGCTGACGACGGCTAATGAGTCAGGAATGGCCATTCCAGTCCTCCTTGTCTTTGTCAGCAATGGTATTCTGCCTATATTACGTGCCGCTGTGCGAATGCTGGTTTGGTTCGAGAGAAAAGCAAAAGCACAATGAGACGAGTGAGTCCCGTAACACGATCGGCGAGCGCCCCTCTAACAAGGCTGGGTTCCTCGCGCATGCTGTCAAGTCAACTAATCAGATCACTAGCCTCATACTAGCCCGCTTATCTGAGCTTTTAGTGAACGGTCAGACAGAGGTTAGAACAATGTTGTAGGGAGCACCGGTCACAAATAAATCGATTGGTTATCAGTAGTCTCGCACCCTTTTTGCACCCATGTGTTTTGAACTAATTTTACCACTTCCACTTAAATGCGATAGTAGTAGCAACCTGTCTGGCAGTGTGGCATTCGTTGACGCCCTCGGCCGCACTGTGATAGCGTTAGGCGCTTCAGATTGTTTATAGTGAAGAAAGTGCACTGAGTCGTCGATCTCACCCTCTACTCCCATTCACAGGCCCCAGCCGCTGTCAGAGCCGGTTAGATGTCTCTTGTGGGGAGTGAGCGCAGTCTAACAGAGCTAAAAAAAAAAGCTCGTCTGCGCGCCCACATGCACGACCTTACACCCCAAACGCACACCAGGATTTCACAAATTAGGGGAATCGCACGCTCACATCTCACATGTAGCCGAGAAGCAGTACGGAGAAATAAGCCGAAAAAAATTTTCCCGTTTGCGTGGGAGGTGCCAGTGATGCGCGATTTTTGGGGTTTGTATGCGTGATGCATGTGTTAGTAGGGGGATGTATGATGATGTATTCGTATTTGCGGCGACTTACTACAGGTTTCCACGGAGGCACATATGATCTAAGAGGCCCATGCGGTGAGTGAATTTGCGTCCAAAGTATGGGAAGTTAAGGTGGATGCGATAGCAGTATTTCGGTGCACCTAGCACTGGCTCGCCAGTCTCTATACAATGGATTCGCAAGCGACCGACCAGGCCGACGCGTGACATACATGTGCAGTGGCAGTGATAGCATGATGGGTTTGGAGCTGTAGAATCGGTTGGGGTAGTGAGGCCGTTAGCCGTGGTCTTGCTGGTGGATGGTGGGTTGTTAGTGCTGGATATGGGAACGTTGTCCGGTATACTGGGTCTTTTTGGGATGTCGATATTTCGGCGAACTCCCCTAGGTGAAATAAAAGCCGTCCTCATGAAAGCCTGGCACATGCTGCTGAGACCAGGTCATTTGCGGCACACTCATACGAGCCGTTTGGCATCGTCAGTCACTATGCCCCCGCCACCCTATGCCGTCTTGACATGGTCTTACCATCGGTGCCCGGTGGATGATGGAAGAGAGTGCGGCATAGGTTCCACAAGTCGGCCTCACCGTGAGCTAATTCACGTGCAGGTCACTAGTGCTGCGCCCACCCCGTGGGTCGCTTGGTGGACGTCTTCGTCTGCGACGGTTGAAGTGTTGTCAACTAAATTCTTGATTTTTGGGCTATCAATTAAATATTTATTTCTTCTCAACAGGACGCTGTGAAGATGCAGTCTGTATTAAACCTTTTTCCCCCGTTAGAATCAACACCCAGGGGCCTTTTTGGCGATCTTCCAGGGCCGTCCGTAGCCAGCTTATTTAACAGAGCAAAAACCCCAACCACCAGTATATTCAACCCTGTTTCCACGTCGAACGTTTCGACATCTCACGGTCTCTTCGGACTTCCATTGTCATCCCAAGCCAATAACAGCGCTCTTGAGTCCCTTGATGAAGGCACTACCTCCGTCGATCATGATATTTTTGTCTCTGATAAATCGACACACAACTTTAACTCGCCGTCCACAAGTACTTCTGATGGTATTATGATGCCGCCGTCGGAAAAAAAGTCGACTTCGTTCCACAGCTTTACGTCTTTTTCCTTCTCCGGCTCGCGCACAAGCACTCCTTCTAACGCGATGGACAGTGAGGAACCCTCACGATCTTTTGCATCCCCCTTCGTGTGGAAGCGCGATTCGGCGCGTGTACCAGAAGCCACCAATAGCCTACACCCACCGTCATTATTTGCTGCCATCGACAGTAAGACCATTCACCCAGTTACTGGTTTGTTCAAGACCGCAACCAAAAATCCGTTGCAGTTTAAACAGCCGGAAAAGCCATTGCATCCCCAAGACCTGTCGGTATCACCTGTCTCCAGTATCAGTAGTCCAAAAGGAACCTTCGCCAGCCCGTCGGCTTTTGAGAGTAGCCCTTCTTCCACGTCCCCAACTTCTACTGGTTCCGCTTCAGTGGCCAATGTCCTCCCCGCCATTAAGCTGTCCAATTTGCCTGTTGGACTGAATCAAAAGACAACCCTGACGAAACTATTCTCAAGATTTGGTAATATTCAGAGGATTATATGTCAACCTTCGCTCGACACTGCTCTTATTGCCTTCGCTTCCAGCGTAAGTTTAGTTTGTTTGACGTATATTGACGGTATGTCGACTACAATATGCAGAACATTAAGAGTCTTTGGCCTTTTCTATTTTTTGACTCAATGAACTTTTTGGTAGTAACCTATTGTTCTTTTCTGCTTATAACCCCAATCACTGTTACTGAATAGCGACAGGGCGTTTTCAAGCAGCAGTTTCTCCCTTTATATCTGGAGCATGGAAGCCGTCTGACCTCGTCGTCAGTGTCGAAGGCTAACAGCATATATGCAATGACATTTTCATCATCAATTTATAGCCAGAATCTGTCCTCGAAAGATTTCCTCGATTTTTTTATACTGAGCCCTTGTATTCTTGACCGAATACATAGTCTTGCTAGGGACCACTAGTCCTAAAGCTACGACTTTGCATGTTTTATCATGACTGGTTGGGAGGCCTAGAGAAAATGGGCAGTTGGCGTGTTACATCAACGGCATCCTTAGCTAGATCTAACTACTGATCGTTCTATCATGCAGTCGGGTGGTAGATTCAACCTCTTCGCTCGCCTAACCTTGCTATCAGTTGACTACCTACAGTTTGCTTTACATATTCTGCCAGGCGGAAGCGCATAAGGCCAAAACTGAGGCTTCTCGCGTGACGCCCGGTGTTACTGTCGGCTTGGCAAAATGTGTCAAGCGCAACAGCGGTGTCTCACCAACCGTTTCCCCGCAAAAGCCTCCCAGCTTCTTCCACCAGGTATGACTATCGTGTATCTACTTATTTAATGTCATTGTTGCGGCGATAAACCCCATCATATCATCATCTTTTCGAGTTTCATTTACCATGCCAGACCAAGTTGACGTCTCCCAAGTGTGGCTCATTCAGTAGCGGTATGAACCGTCGTTCTGCCGCGTCCCTCTCCAGTTCTTCCCTGACTGACACCTCTGTTCCTACCGCCTGCACGGTGGACGAACGTCTCGCCGCCCTCGAAGCGCGTGACGAGGCCGAGCATCGAAGAGTCGCCCTAGCCAAACAGGCGGCCGCCAGTGAGCGTGTGCGTCGGTCACCTGTTCGTGTCGGTGGAGCCACAGGTCGGTCCACTGTCCGTGGTGTCTGTCCCGACATGTGTCCGGAGACGGAGCGTTATCTACGCGAGTGTCGTCAACGCGTCTCCGTCTTTGAATGTCTGACCAGTAGCCTGTCCGCAGGCAGTGCTTCCTGGCGTCTGGATCACACACGCGCCGTAAAGGACTACAGCCGCTCTTCTGCGGATCAGGCAGAGCCACTGCCCTGGGAGCTGCGACCGCCTGACGTACTGGAGCGTACAATGGCCTACCTGTTGGCCTCGATTGCGGATCGACCAGAATTAGACTCTTCGCGCAGCCTTTGGAAACCCTGGTTTGTGTTTTACTTCTCTTATATTTGTTCTCCCCTACGTAATGCTCAACCTTCTGACCTTGGGTAGGTTTTAGCTTTTGCCAAAGCCCAGTGTGTCAATTTTAAGCTCTAACAGGTCTTTTTTGCAGTTTTTTATTACGTGTCTTTATACACCTTATGACAGCCGAAACGAGTAACCGTACAAGTAATCATTTCTTTACCGCTAATCACCGAAAGGAATCTAGTGTCTGGAAATTTCTAGGCTTGTTTTCTCTGTAGAAAAGCAGCGAGCACTTTATGCTTGCGTACTTAGCTGCATATTCAGTTTGCTGGACGCTGTATTAGCGGGTTGAAAACCGCTGTCGGGGATCTAATTATGTAGTCACTATTTTATACCCACCTGAAGGGGAATATTTCTGTGGGTGTTCAGTCTGTATCATCA
>CACRXP010000002.1:1389440-1402281 GCA_902702965.1 Spirometra erinaceieuropaei
TGCACTAGTGAATAAAACCCGTCCTTCTAAGGCTTCCCTTCTTCTGTTAGCAATCGCCACCTGGCCTATAAACTGGCGTCTTTAAACCCTGCACCAGTTTTATTTCCTCACATCCGTATAGTTCTGAACCGGCTGAGGTGACAAGCCGGTGGTAGGACTCTCAGTAGGACTTTTCTTGGGGAAAACAGATGTCGTGCACAAAATCAGAACTCCAGTTTCAGCACTATTTTGAACTGACGTCCTCCTTAAGCGCCTTGCTTCAGACTCTTGCCAGGGGGAGAACCCTTGGGCAAAAAACGACCTAGTTAGATGGATAGAACTCCAATCTAAACGTCCTCCACCTCGGCCCCCCGCCACATGTCAATTTTACAACTGTTAATCTAGCCTATTAACCAAACTAGATGTACTCTTGCGTCCTGTTAGGTACGAGTTTCTCTGGACCCGCACCCGCGCAATTCGAAAGGACATAACTCAGCAGAACATCCACTCACCGACCATAATTGGTATCGTGGAAAAAGTTACACGTTTTCACATCTTCTGTGCTGCTCGCCTTGTGGACCAGCCTTTGGACTCATTCGATCCGCGCATCAACTCGGAGAATCTGACCCAGTGCCTACAGACCCTGAAGCAACTTTACGATGATCTCAAGCCCCCCTCGCTCCCGCTGCCGGCCGGCGCTGTCGATCCCTGCCCCTGTGAGGCGGAATTCCGGGCCTACATGATTCTGATGAAGCTGAACGATGCTAGTGTTTTGGCGTGAGTCTGCATGCTCTTTCTTTCTCAGCCTGTCGGCAATTTGATGCATTGTTAGTGGTGCCGGGGGGTTTGGTACTAATTATCCGATCATACTGAATTGGACGGCTGCGTTTAGCGATTGTCAGTATTTTGTGCACTGTGCCATGAAACCACTAGCGGCAGGCCAAGGGCCGTATACTCACTTGCCCTGTCAAATCATTTTTTGACTGCCGTCTAAGTAAAAAAGCACATAGAGCGGGTTGAGGGATCCTCTAGCTCATCGAAATGGGAAGGACTCATATACCACTTAGAACCCGTAAATTGTCTTCTCTATCGCAATACTGTCGATTGCACTGGGGGTATTAACTGAAATTTGACTGCGTCATCGGCAGAATCCGCGTATCGAGCTTTTCCAATGTCTTACTCTTATATGCAACTTCCGAGATTCTAATATAAGCATTCGTGAAACACGTTACCAATTAACTTCGCCCCTACAGGTAGCAGAAGCTGTCTGAACCCACGAAAAGGCATTTATTATGAAAAGGGTGGAGTTGGATAAAGTGATTCACACGCACAGTAACTGGTCACACACCCAGTAGCGCATTTTACCGTTCGAAACAGGAACTGGGGAAGTTCTGAACGCCAGTCAGTTGAAGTCATCGAGACCCGTAGTCAGTGATGCAAGGGAAGCGGTAAGGTTGCTCAAATGGCCTTTTACGTCGGCGACATGTGAACGGAAAATCAGCACAGACAAAGATCGTGATAAGAATAAGAAGAAAATGCAGGCCTTCAAACCTGCTTGAGCCCCCGTCGTGGCTACAGCGAACGCTTTCGACTTCAAAGAGATACTGTCTCCGACACTACTGAAGTAGTAAGCAAGGCCTGCCAGGGACTTCTTCCCCTCTCGAGCAAGCTATCTGTTGGAGAATGGAAAATCATATCTCAGGCAGTAATTTCAGACTTTTGATGCCCCGTTTGACGATCAAATCCTCCTGTTTTTCGGCATCCATCCAGGTTTTATGTGTGCCACGCTAAAATTCTAGCTAATAATCTTAAAAAGATTGATGAGTGCTGGAGCACGACAAACTCGCCAGTGGTATGCTTCGAGCAAAGTCTTGGCTATGTTCGCCACTTTTTGCCTTTGAATATCGCACTCCTTGTAGCCAAACAACAACTAAATTCGTTATTAGTTCTTAGGAATCACAACAAGTTCTCATAGACCTCACTCCATTGTCTATTCACATCAGTAACGTTTTTCGAATGTTTTGTTTATGCGTCCGTCTTTAGTCTGTGGTATCCACAAGAACGTCTTCACACTATCGTCCAATGCTATTTGGGAAGTTGCCTGATGTAGAAGTTCTCAGCAACACTGTTCTCTTAAGCTTCGCCGTTGGTGGCGTGAAGGGGATTATAAGCCTCGGTCTGGCGGCCGGATGCGCCGATGTGGTTATGTCCCTCCCCCCTCTATCCATTCCCTACTTGTGAACTCTGGCATTAATGTGGTATCACTGCGGATATCCGCTCTCTTGCAACTCTCAACTTCTCCGCACACATTTGACCCCCACCTTCCCCCCTCCCTGTTTCCGTTTGGTTGATATTCAGAGAAGTACAAAAGTTTCCCGCCACACTGCGGAAGTCCGCACCTGTGCAGTTTGCTATGGAGGTGAATTTCGCGGTCACTGAACGCAACTTTATTCGCTTCTTTCGTCTGGTGCGCCAGGCCGACTGTCTCACCGCCTGCCTCCTGCATCGATACTTTAGTCAAGTCCGATCGCAGGCCCTTTTCTCCATGGCTGCTGCCTTTAATGGACACCCGAGACACGAGGTTCTGGTAAGCCAACTCTCGTCTCCATTTGCTTCTATACACCCTAATTGTGAAACCACCTTCTGTACGCTGTGGGTTTCTCCCAGACTCTGGCGTTCGACTGTCGGTCTAGGTCTGAATCCCTTGTAGCTGTCTTATCCGCCTATTGGCGCACATTTGATCAATGAGTGTTCTTGGCAGAGACAATTGGGTTCAGAGTGGCTATTTCTGGCCTATTCGCTGTTGTCAGCCAGTGCTACCCTCAACCCCATGTCGGGGGGCATTTGAGTCGGGGTCCAGTTGCCCACTGAGTTTACCGATTTTCCAGCTCAGCCTCGGTTTTCTACCGCCAGCAATATGCAGTATTGCGCAGATGTGGCGTAGAAGACCTGGTCCGACTGTAGGACGGAATGCGCGTCCTTTGCTTTGCCTTGAATCTCCGACCTTTTTGTCGGCGCAAGCCCAGACCCCTTGTCACTATGTGGTCGTCAGCGAGAGCTCTAGACTGGCTTTTCGAAGCAGCGCTGGACGCCCCGCATACGTGCGCTGGAACAACACGGGGACCACATCGGATTCTGGCAGGCATTATCCGTGCGCAATAATAAATGCCAACAGTCAAGGGGTGCGCTGGCGGACCCTGTTGTCGGCAGTCGTTGCACAACTGGACCACTGGCATCACCCCATTGTTTTGCGGTCAAAATCCTGGTCATTGTTGTGTGGACCAGGGGGTGCGGAGTGGAGCGCCAAGGTGAGAATCCGTCCGAGCCATCCACCTGCGGCCTCCCTCGTCTCCGGTCTTCTTGACTCTGTCTTGACATCGGACTCAGGCGAGGGAGGAGGAGAGAGTGTAGGTAGATGCTTCGCAAGTCTACTGGCACTATAAACCCCTGCGCAAGTCACCGTCCCTGCTCCCACCGCTGCTGATGTGGGCCACACGGTGGACATCATCGAAATCGATGGTCGAACTGTCATGTGGTCGTCAGCGAGAGCTCTTGACTGGCTTTCCGAAGCAGCGCGGGACGCCTGTATTTCATCCTTCAAGTGGGCAAGATGGGTGAGCACAATACCTGTGTGACTTCTGAAGGAACCTCTAGTCTGAAAAGGTCCCTGTCCATGCGGCTTCCAGTCTTCGCGTTAGGCCATGCACCACGGATGCCTGGGGGGGGGGTTACGTGCTGCGCTGCGTGCCGTTTGTTTGCGATAGAGATTGTGACCACACAGGGTTACGGTTGTGACGAACGAAAAGTTTCCTCGTCACTGATTGGTGCAACGTAGGGCGGATTCAAAAACCTACACTTGACAAGCGCACCAGCTCACATTTACGTTGTAATTAGCCCTGCCGTCCACGCACAGGATTTTTGAAGTTGGTTATACGACAGTTCGACCGTCGTTTCCGAGTATGTCCACCGTGTGCTCCACTGAAAGGTGAAACAGGCATGGTGACTTGCGCGTGAATTGGTTTATAGTGATAGTGGACTTGCGCAGCATCTACCGCGCCCATTCTTCCCCACTCTCCACCTGGACCCAGTGTAAAGACAAAGTCAAGAAGACCGGAGACGGAGGGCGCAGGTGGATGGCACGGTCGAGCCCGCGCCTTGGCGTTCCACTCCACACCCCCTGGTCCACACAGCAAATGGCCAGGTTTTTGACCTACAGCAACAACACCCCCAACAGGACGAGGATGATGACCAGGCAGTCTTGCCCACCACCTGTATGCCCAGCGGGAGCGCAAGCGCATCTACCGGCTGATAGTTAGGTGTCAGGGAATCGCCAGCGCATTACAGACTGCCAGGGCCATGGTCTGCTGGGAATGATCTTGTGTTTTCTCCCCCTGCGGGATTTTTAACCGGTGTCAATTCGCTCTGCACTTTCACCTAATTTCACACTAAGACGTCGCGGTTACTAGCTGTGTAGATTATAATGATGCTGACGACTATGCTGCCAATTATCGCTGCTATTATGCACTCACACAGAATGATTTTTCAGAGGGGCTCACATCTACTCTGGATGAGTTTTACTTCGAAACCCGCCGGTTAAGGCTGGCTCATGTGCGTAATAACTAGTAGCCCAGGCCAAGTTATTTCCAGGACGGTGTATTCACTGAAGACCGGAATATGACTTTCGATGCCAGCCCACAGAAATACCAGTCTTCTAACATCAACTAGCTCCTACTCTGTTTTTGTCGGTTAGCCTGGCAGTTTTCACGTATTTTCCACCTGTCCCCTTGTGCAGACAGCGTGGTCCTTGCAGCTTCCCAACGATGGCTTAAGTAGTTGTTTTACACCGTTTTTTACCCTCGGGGTACTTGTGCTTGCTACGGCTGCGATCATGTCTGATCACGCCGGCCACGATGACATCACAGACTGTGCCTCTCAACGCGTAACGATCCATAGCAGCAGATCTGGACAGCTTATTCCATTCTCATCGCCATCGATGGAGATCCAGTACCGAAGGTTCGAGAACCACTTTTATGTCGTGACGAACTGTGTCGAGCGTGGTTTTGAGTTGACACCCTTTTCGACGCCTCCAAGTAGGCAACGGTGCTGGGTCGAGGGCAGTAACACTGAGCTCCTGAGGTGGATGACGAAGAACATGCCCAAACCTGGATGGCCTGGGTTATCCTTGCAATGTTGTCACAGCGAGTGCGGGCTGCCTCACTTGAGACGAAGTCGGTGTACTTCAGTCTGGGAGGATGGTCCTCAAACAGTGGTGGTCAAATACCACCAGTTTTCGCCCGTACTCCACGCGCAAAGCCCAGCATTTACAACCGTAGAGAAGGACAGACCGGACAGATGCACGTTACACGCGAATCTTAGTGGCGATGGAGAGGTCACGTCGGTTCCACAGGCATTTCCGAAGGCTTGAAAAAACCCAGCGGGCAGCATCGATTCGGGAGACAATGTCGTCCTTACTCTGTCCATTAGGCAGCAGCCTCACCCCGAGGTATTTAAAAAATGTCTACTTCAGGTTGACAGCCATCGATTCCGAGGGATGCCTTCTCCTGGTCAGAGATGCAGCTTGAAAACACTTTAGTCTTCCCAGCGTTTATGGATAAACCGACCGATTTAGCGACCTCGTTCACTCGTGACACCACAGACAGCAGGTCACCAAAACTTGAAGCAAGTAAGGCGATGTCATCGGCATAGTCGAGATCAGTCAGTCGGTGTCCGGGTGCAAACTCAACACCGTCACCACCAGTTTTTTCTCCTCTAGCACGCGCGCAGCCCAGCATTCACAACCTCGGGCTCCGCGTTTCCATCCGTCTTTCTGGTTTGCCGCGCAACCCGACCAATGGGTTTAGGTTGATGACAATTCATACGAACTCTTTTTCAGATTAATTAGCAGCGTGGCCTTCCTTACACCAAGCCGACTTCGCAGTGTTGCAGACGCAGTCTCCAGCATGGACAGTTTTAGACAACATCCACCGCTGCCATTGCTCCTAGTACGCCTGATTTGTGCTTCGAAGGCATAGATTCTGGGTGCCTGTTTGACTTCCGTGACCTACTCACAACTCTTAGAAGAGCTCTTAAGGAGATGACCAACTTTCCTTCTTTTCATTTTTTCTAGTTTCCGCTCTCGACGTTGGTCCATCAGTTGGCCTTTGAGAGCGTCTCTGATGCGCAGGCATTCTGTGAACACTGGGGACTCTCTGTTACTGATACAGACCTCGTCTTTCACCGACAGTGCCCACCGCGTCTTCCTGAACTTGTCTGGAAGGAACGACGTGCTCCCTCAGTAAGCGCTATTACTACTACTTTTTTGTCAGCCTCTAAGGCCGCTCAAACGTCCTACTCCAGCATCTTCGACGGGTTCATAGGGGGTTTGCGGTTATGGAAACGTCACGAGCACCACGATAAAACACACTTTCTCCTGGGGGGAAAAGGGGTCCCCCCAAAATAGATGTTACTCATGTGGAAGAGGCCTTTGCTACAAAACGAGTACAAGAAAGGGTATTTCCTGACTGTGTTCTCTACAATATATTTGAGTTTATGGCGGCATCAAGACTCGATTGGAAAATTGTATACTGCTTTAGTGGTCATTTTCTACTGAGTGTGGGTTTGCAGGCGGTCGGAAGGAAGTAAACTCAAAAGCCGGCATCCTGGCGTGATTGATGTATCTTTGGATTGTGCTGCGCGGTAACCTGTATAACAGTCCCACTAAATAATTCTTCCTAGTAGAAAAAAATATTTCCGAATTCCGGTTAACACTTCATGAGGTCGGTTACTGACTGTTAAGAAATTGTAGCATAGTTGCCATACTTACGTCTTTGGAGTCGCTGGACATTGTAGAGTAGCATTCAGGAAATTCGGTGGAACAGTTTGACCCACGTATTTAAATTTTTACTTGGCACAGATGTTATTAGGCCTTATCAAGCAGCTCTCAGTGACGTCACGAATTTTACTCCTCCACACGTGACAATCTGCAGCAGCGGATCTAAAAGCTCAACCCATTCTGTCCTCCAGAAACTGAGCCCGAATACGGGCTGCCAAAAAACCACCATGCCTTGACGAACTGTTTCGAGCCAGATTTCGAGTTGACCTCCTCTTTGACACTTCCTAGTGGACAATGGCGTCGGATCGAGAGCGCAGAAACACTGGACTCATGAGGCGTAGGATGAAGAACGTGCCCAAACCACCACAATCACCTTTATTAGATGGCTGGAGATATCCTCCCGATGTCGCACTGAGTGTACTGTCCCATTCGAAACCAAGTTAGTGTACTTTTTCCGAGGGAGGGTTCTAAGGCAACGGTGATCAAACGCCACTAGTGTTCGCTCATCTTCAACGCGCTCTGAGGCATTTACCACCGTATAGGCGGATTGGCCGGACGAGTGCGCAGTGCAGGGGGGTCAATGGTCCTCCTACGCTTCTGGAGCAACCGGTCGGGCGATGATACCAACGCGTATCGAGAAGTACTGCCGGCAAAGACAGGGTAGGGCAGGGGGATATCATTTCCAGCTTACTTCCTGTTGCCAGCCGGCCATACGCCGATCCTGGTCCCTGAAAGCCTGAAACGCGAGCCTGGATCCACCTGCACTTTGGGCGATAGACCCACTCTCTGTGGGCTCTGTCATCGAGAATATGGAAGACCACGTGAGGGTGGCCTTGGCCATTTGTCACGGACACAGGACGACCTTGGGGAGAGAGAACTTAATTTATGTGGCGGATGCCGCAGACTTAGTTGCTGGCTGCAGTCGGGAAGCGGAGAGTCTAACGAATCACGCAACCGACGAAGTTAGGCTTCTTCGACCGCAGGGATGAGGATGAGAGTCCGTGGCCCTTGGCGAGATATGAGGGTGTCTTGCGAGTGTACGTTATATCATGCCCAATCTCATCACCGGTTGTCTGGCAGTCATGGACAGTCGGGTGGTGCAGGGGATAGGAGAAGAATGAGTGAAGCCGATACTAGGAAATCCATTCTCAGCGCTTTCCTCACCATAATACGTCTGACGCACGAAGAGTCGTGGCTTGGAAAGCTGCCAACTGACGGGGATAACTTGGCTCTCATAGGAGTATTTTGGAATGACTAGAGGACTGAGAGTCGGCCTTCGATGGCTCCTGCACAATTCGGCCTTTACTGGCACTCTCACATACATTAGGTGGGCTAACTCATGAAATGTCAACCGAAATTCCGAAATGCGTTTTCGTTTCGAAAAAATTGATTAAGTAGCGTTGTAAAAGTAGCCAGCCTGCAACATGATTCTATAAGATTTCAGTTACCCCAGGATTCCGGCTTTCGAATGGACTTCCTTTCGGCTGCATGCAAAAACTACACTTTAAAAAATGGCTACTTAAGTAGCATGACTTTTTCTCATTGACTTTCGATGCCTCTAAAAGTCCAACTATATTTCATGGAAAGCATGCATGAAATATTCATTCTTTTGCTCATTCGGTAAAAAATTACGTCTTCTAATTTTATACTCGAACGAGGAACATACTTCGGTTTTTATAGTTTCTAATTGTGGGGTTTTTAAATATCGTGAAATGGGCCTTCATAAATCGTCATGTCTCTGCATTTACCAATTTGGTTTGTTAAGTTAACAATATAGATCAAATCCACTGCTAAATTTTATGAACCCTATATGGTCGCCCTTTATTACCGTAGAGAAATGTGTGGTTTTCTGCACGCGGAAAATATACGGCTCGTAGTTTGGAAACCCTGAATACAAGTGTAGCGGTAGAATAGGTTCAAAATTAGTCGGGAATTGGAAACGTTTTTGAAAGCCGAATTATGTCCCTCCTTCGAGTATAATATTGGAAAAAAGCGTAACTGTCTACCGAACGAGCGAACGAGTGAATATTTTTATGTATGTTTTCCAGGAAATATAATTGGACATTTAGGGCCATCTGAAATCATTGATAAAATTCATGCTACTTAAGTAGCCATTTTTACAGAGTGCAGTTTTTGCATGCAGCCGGAAGGAAGTTTATTCAAAAGCCGGCATCCTGAGGCAACTGAAATATTTTATGATTATACTGCAGACTGACTTGTTTTACAACCCTATCTAATTAATCTTTTCGAAACGAAAACGCATTTCGGAATTCCGGTTGGCATTTCATGAGTTAGCCTACCTACTGTACATGAGATCCGAGTGGTCCATGCGGTCTGTTGAATGCAGCAGTGGCCAGGCCGTGTGTGACACGCGTAGACGGGCTGCCTAACTTTATCAGTTACTGCGCCCCCCCCCCCCCCACCTCCGGTCGTCCCCACTTGGCCGTATCCTTGGAGCAAGGTGGGTAAGTAGATGTCGCGCAAGTCTGCCTCATTATAAACTAATTCACGCGCGAGTCATCAATGCACCCAGTCCGTCGCCTTCAACGGTTCAACTGTCACGGTAGTCATTGTGCCTCGATTGAGGTCCCCTACTTGCAGCGGCCTGCGCTGTTGCAGTTCTGTTGATGTCGTCGCCAGGTTGCTATGACGTATTAAACCCGCATACTTCTGGGGAATCTGAAAAATGTCTCCTAATTTCGAATCAGTTCGTGATTAACAAGAGGACGATGCGCCTGGAGACATTATAGTATGGTGGAAAGGCGTTAACCAATCGAGTTACGGGACATGCCTCTCCTGTTGCACCTCGAATCTCAATATAAGACCCCTGCAGGCAGTTCCATAAGGTCGCGAGGCGTGTATGCATGGGAGGGGTACCAACACAGACAGGGGACCGGGATGCTCGTTTTTGACTAATTAGCCGTCGTCAGTCAGCCTTACCCAACCCTGTTGTCTGGACGACCTGGGATTCGGTCCCAGACTCTTAGATAATTTAGCGTTAAGTAGTCAAACGCTCTGCAACTGAACCGCTGATCGTCCAAGCCTCCACTGTCTTTGTCAGTACCCCTTCTCTAATTTTCAAGATGACAGACTATTTCTGGTGTAGATATAGCTGAGATGGTACCGACAAAGACAAGGGAGACCGGAATGGCCATTTCTGGCTTATTAGCCGTCATCAGCCAGTCATACCCAACCCCAAGTGTGGATCACTTGAGATTCGAACCCGGGATCTTTGGTCATGGAGTTGAACGCTCTACCATTGAGCCACGGGCCCGTTGTCCTGTCGGTTGTGATCGGGAATATTAATTATGATAGTGGGCGCTCACCGATCAGGTTGCGGAACATGCTCGTTCCGTTGTGCCTTGGGGCTCATACTTAAACCCTCGCAGGCAGTCGCACAGCTGCGAGGGTTTAAGTATGAGCCCCAAGGCACAACGGAACGAGCATGTTCCGCAACCTGATCGGTGAGCGCCCACTATCATAATTAATATTCCCGATCACAACCGACAGGACAACGGGCCCGTGGCTCAATGGTAGAGCGTTCAACTCCATGACCAAAGATCCCGGGTTCGAATCTCAAGTGATCCACACTTGGGGTTGGGTATGACTGGCTGATGACGGCTAATAAGCCAGAAATGGCCATTCCGGTCTCCCTTGTCTTTGTCGGTACCATCTCAGCTATATCTACTACTAGTCGCTGTGCGACTGCCTGCGAGGGTTTAAGTATGAGCCCCAAGGCACAACGGAACGAGCATGTTCCGCAACCTGATCGGTGAGCGCCCACTATCATATTTCTGGTGTATTCTAATAACGCATATTCGACTGATGAGTTTTCAATTTATCTGGCAGTTTTAGAGTTGCGAATATTCCCATAGCAGTAATCAGAAGACGAGGTGGCAAGCATACGTAACTTTCGATAAATTCTCGTCGGGCCAGTACAATTATATGGGAAGGGGACGCTGCGAGCAAACTCCTAAAGAGACGCCTTGATCCAGCTGTTTCGCGAACCTTTCCAGCGGCAAGGGTTCAAGTATCCTTCTCCACTAGCCCTATTTTACGCGGAGAAGGTAAGGATAAGTTGCCACCCCAGACCACTTCAATGTGCATCTATTCCTTCACTTACTCCTGTGGAGCAGGTTATATTGGTCGCACGAGTCGGCGCTTATCCAAGAGAATACGGGAACACCTCCCGGCGTGGCTGGGAAAAGGCGAAACGAGGAGCATAAGCAGCGCCATTATCGCTCATGTTGTCGATTCTAGAAATCATGTAGACTCCAATGAAGCTTTTCGTGTGATTTATAAGGTCACATCGAGCTATCCTAAACCACTGGGACAGCGCCTGTGAGCAACACCAGAGGCGGTCGCCATCAGGTTGCGAAAACCGATCTTGTGAGCACAGAAGAGCCACGTTCAGGCACCGCGCCTACAGCGGTTGAAGGTCGACTAACGCTACAACTCTCCCGCGCCCTTCCGCTCTCCCCCTGCCCCTGACACTGCCTGCTATTACCTTCCCCCCCACCCCACATTCCCACACCCAGCCTGCGTTTTAAGGCGAACTTTAATCGATTTCTCTTATCGCTGATATGTTTTACTTCTACCCTGTTCCTATATACCTGTACTGACCCGACGAGAATTTATCGAAAGCCACGTATGCTGGCCACCTTGTCTTCTGATTATCTGGCAGTGCTTTCCAAATAATTTTGCAATTGTTGGTCTGCCTTCTCTCGAAAGAACCGAACTCAACTGCCAGTAAGTTCGTCGACCCACGATTGGCAATCCCCCAGAAGCACTGCGCAGTCAACCTCTCCTCATTCCCTACCTCCTGGTAAAGGGTATTCACTGATAATACTTTATTTTTGAAACCGGCGTTACAAACCGCAGTTGCTTTTTTTCCCTTTCTACTCGACATCATTAGCCTCTGTTTCCGTTCCTGCAGTCATAATTGGTACCAATTTCATTATTAGGCTCGATACTGTCATTAACTTTCGCCGCCTACTTTTAGCTGATTGAAAGTAAACGCGCGGGTATTCGCCTCTCTGCTCTTTTCAATGGCGGCCCAGTGAATCCATCCGATGCGATTCCCCCACCAGTTCACTCCTCGTTCGATGCGCACAACCGTCTACTCCCGGCTCCAGTCTCAGCCCTTGACGCCCCAGTTTTGGCGATGGAGACCCCAGCTGCAGTTCGCCCTTTGAAACAGGACTCCCCTCCACCCGCCACAGTGTCAACACCAGCCTGTACCCCGCCTGCTTCGACTGCCCCTCCTTTCGCCTCGCCACCCGCAATTCCATCTCAGTCCCCAGTCACGCCACCCCCACCCTCTGTCTCGTCCGTTTCCTCGCCTGTCCAGTCGAAGGCGAGTGTTTGTGCTGAACCGACTGGCGAAGGAAGTGGATTTTCAACACGGTCACCGACCACCGGTGGGACTGCCGCGGTATCAGAGATTTGCGACAACCTCATTTCGGACCTTGTTAATGACCAAATTCGCCAGGTAGGCTCACCATCATCTTGGCGCTGTTTAGTGTTCATTCCCTAACCAGTCCAAAGTAGCCCTGTTGGACAAGTTCCATTCACAGACTTTGATTCCTTCCGATCGCATCCGACAAATAATGAGTCCATGACGGCATTGGTAGGACTTTAAATTCAATGACCCTTGGGAAGCCTCTTCAGTATCCACGCGATGTCCGAATGTGCCAAGATGGAGATCAAAACATGTCTGCCCTGGGGAGTTTAGACTCGGATTGCGCCAAGAATCCTGGATCTTTAAATCGTTCCAAGCAATACCTTGAAGTCCTTATTCCGTTCTATTCTACTCCATCTGTTTTCTTTAGTTTGCTATAGTTCGCTAGACTAGGTTTGCATTTTCGAGACGCACTATCAGCTCTCTGCAAAAGCAACGTTTTTGCGCCCTTGGCATGCATTTCCGGAAGATTCTCCTTTTTGAACCCAGTTCTCTGGCCTTGTTGAAATCAGTTCATCAAAATGAATGCATAGCTAATTTCTGACTAGGTTGTCGTTACCTCAAATGCA
>CACRXP010000002.1:1402338-1428570 GCA_902702965.1 Spirometra erinaceieuropaei
TATGAATCATGGGATTTCCGTTTTCAGTTGGGTTGAACGGGCGCGCATCCAGCTCCGAGGCCTTCCAATCGCAAGCGTTCACAGACCTGGCTTACATGTGAACCACAGGCTTTGTCATTGGTGCCTATATCACATCCGTGGAGAGACGTACGCCCAGGTCGAGCGAGAGTCGGCTGCGACCAACATCAGACTGCTGTACAGAATAAATTCCTCCTATTGGCGTCCTTCCACTGCTCCTCCTAAAAGGAGTCAAGCCTGGAAATCTGGTGGTTAGAACACACTCATTATCGCGGTCGCAACCAAATGGTGACCCCGACGTGATAGAAACGCAACTGCCCGACATGACTGAACTCAGTAGTCGCAACATTTATCACTCAATTTCGTCTGCACTTACATTATGTTCACGAATAGGAAAACGCGTATCGAGATAGATGTCACCATCACAACTTGGCCATACAAGCTCAGGTGAAAACTCGAAGTCAGTTGTTTTATGCAGTCATCCAAATGTATTATCATTGGAACACGTATATCCTTCACCCGAAACGTTCCTCTTCCCATTGCCACCGAAAGCATGACTCGTGATCTGTGTCACGGCATTCGACTTAGTGTTTGCGTAGATGCGATGGCAGGCTTTCGACGATCTTCACTCTATCTCAAATTTAAATCCGAAAAACAGTGACGGATCCGTCTGACTCTGCATCCATTGGGATGTGCTGCGACAGACGTGCCCTTGCCTTTCATACCAACGTGTCAACCCACCGGTACATGTTGGTGAGATCAGCACACTTTCCGTTTGCTGTTCAAACTGGGCTTCAGCACAGATTGTGGCGTCAACCCTGTCGTCGATTCGACTCACTCATTCCAACCCGCGTTTTTGAGCCCCAAATCGCTTATTTCACCGTCGGCATCTCGGTCGACATTTTGACCTCGTTCTGTGTCCGGTGGGGAGCTGCGGCCGATTGCAATACTGGCCCTTGTTTCGGCTTCGAACGCCTCGCCGCGCGCTGGCCTGTGGCCACTTAACTAACTTTAGCACCGACTCACATGCGTTCACGTAGTCACTGGTGTCCATTCCTACCGTGCGGTGCAACTTCCGCCCCCTGAACCCGGCAGCACTACCTTATAGGCAGCGTAGCACAGCGGCTGAACACAAGCTCCAGTGCACCTATAAAGTCAGCTCATGCCATAGGCCCTCCCTCTCAGAGATGACTTTATACTGGCCCCCCACGCCTTGACCTCACCGGAGACCGCTACTGCCTGAGACAGCAACTCAGGGTTCTATATAGAATGAACCCCTCGGTCTGGTGTCTTCCATTTTCTCCTGTTGACCGCGGGTTGGCCTCGTGAAGGTTATTACGGCATCCTGCAACAAGGTCCCTGCTCTTTCTACTTTCCTTTTTCGTCCTTTCAGAACGGATGTCAAGTACTTTTACTCTTTCGTCTGAGGCCGGTGGACACAAGTGTCCCCATACTGTTCGTGCTTTCAAGTTTTTTAAAACCATGTCTCACGATTTGCCAAGTTTTATAGATGAAAACTCCACCACGCGACTCGATTGCTAGATCATTAGCTCTAAAATGAAGACAGTATCAACCCTCGTTGTCTTAAGGGGGGTGTTTGCCGTTATAGAGTCCATAAGGTGCTTCACTTTAAGCAAGAAGAACGTGTCCTCTCTAAGCCCGACATTTTTATTCGCGGATGTTGCTTTCCCACAATGTAGCCTTGTCGAGGACACGACCGATGGCGCCCGCATGGGTAAGTTGAGCATATCTCAAATTTGTGTGGCTGATGTTTTGATGACATCCCTGTTTTACCTCAAAATAGGTGCGTTTGAACGCAGTGCCCTGGAAGCTACGTAAACCATATCCGTCCACGCGCCTTATCTTGAAGGGGAAATAAATAACTCACCGCCTTTTCGAGATGTGTTGTTAGGGAGACTGACTATTAAGCTAGAAGGCGTACCATCCTAACACTCATAGTCCCGTTCCCCGGCGCCAAGGACAAAACTTGGTTCTGAGGTTTTTCGCCGAGATAATAAGGGCATGTTCATCCAATGCGTTATAGGCCAGACTATAATAGGAAATTTTATTTACAGGATCAGCAGCATCAGCAACAAAAATAGCTGGTACCTGGGCTGGGAGCAGGATACAAACCACTTCCATATAAAGTTGTGCTACTGGTAGTACTACTCGGTTGTAGAAATTTTATTTTCAATAAGACTGTCCTGAATGTCTCTTAATAACAGACACAATCAAATGTGCACTTGCGGTCCTTCAGGCAGAAGTTTTTTACGAGCTGGTAGCTACGTTCCCTCGAAGATAAGGACAAATTGTCGTTTTGAACCACCTAAACGTGCCTCTTAGCTTTCGCCTGTTCCTCTGAAGCAGATCCCCTCGACCGAACCACCATCCTCCAACACTCAACTCGGAAAGCGCTCACCATCCCTCCGGGTTACATAATCTACACGCCCCCCTAAATGAATGTAGTTGGGCTATCGGAAAACTTCAGTCGCGTCTAATTATAAGGGCAAAAAGACTACTCGCCGAAAATGATCGTTCGCCAATGTTCTTTGCTTAGCCCCTAACTATTGCACACATTCTTGCTACTAACTATTCATAAGTAGTAATTTAATTGTTTTATAGATTGCAGCCCCAGCTATTCGGGAACGCGATGCGCACATCGGTACAGAGGTGCAGAATCAGCTCGATCATATTGTTGACTCGACCGTCCCACCGTTGGTTGAATCACTCTGTGAGCGTGTATGCGCAGAGGAGAGAGTGTTGGTTAGTTACCCTTCCGACTCCAGCTTTTGTTTCTCTCGGCCGTTCTCTTTAATTTTATTGCAATGCTTTCTTTCAATCTCCGCTTTTTTCAGAGCGACCTCTTCGACACCTTGCTCTGGAGCCTGGTCCGTTGTGTCTGTAAGCGCACCTTCCTGAAATATCAGGCTCAGCAGTTGAACCGTCTGCGCATTTTGTGTACTTACTTTGAAATTTGGAAGATGTGCCTACAACGGAGGCAGGATAAAATTAAATCACAGGATTTAATCCTCTCCATGCCTGCCTACCCGTCTCTGGCAGCAGACGCCATATGCTTAGCGGGTTCCAGGGTGGCGACCTACTCTGATCGGCTGCAAGGCGGATCGGCGAACTCTGCTGATGCTCCCACTCCATCCAAACGGACCAGATTCTCAAAGTGGGCCGACAAGGTTGGTTCGCATTTTGAGAACTTCACTGGAACTGTGTACTTAGTATGCCAATAGACATTCAGGTGTAATATTGATCATTGTGATCATACTGAGCAGGCGAATAATCACACAGTTACCCTTCTTAGTTCCCGATATTAATCCTGAGCAAACGCTGTTGCCCCAGGTAATGTGGATTCGCGTTGACCCTGCGTTTAGGTCGACTTTGATCTGGCCTGGAGACCCCTTGATCCCCTTTCGAACATGGAGAACGCCCAACTGGGCATTCTTCTGCCCCCCTCGCTTCCTACGACCGGCCTGCCTTCACATTCCACCAGCGCCCTCCTCTTCAGCTGGCTTCTAGCCAAACTGGGTCGCTACCGTACCATGGTCCTGCCCTCACCCCCCGCCAGGCTGGATCTCTCTCCACTGTCAGCCCTGATCGCCGTTGATATGCCTCAGTCTGCCCTTGAATGCCTGCGGCTGCCCACACTGAACGTGTGTACTGTCGGTACAGTCCCGCTGGGTGATAGCAAACCGGAGCCGACCGGTCGGGTGCATATCCTCTGCCTCGCCCTGCCAACTTGTCATGCCACCCTCGCCTATAGTTGGACCCCTCAACTGCAAGATGGTCTTTACTGGCTGTCTGGGGTCTTTGAAGCGGAGGTGGTCAATAGGAAGCAGGAACCGGACCACAAAGACACCACTCTCGCCCTAACTGAGGTCCCATTAGTCTCAACCCTGATGGATGCAACGCTTATACACGTGGAGAACTGTTTCCTTTTACCCCTTCTAAACCTCCTGGAGAATTGGAATACACAAGACCTTACTGATCCGGTGAGTGCGATATGTGCTTACATCTACAATTTGTCAGTAACTTTGCATCAGCTGTGCCCTCTTCACTTACCTCTGTGCATGCTTGTTTACCTGCCTTCCAGAGCCCGCGGCTCATTCTTGAGGCCTACAATGAGTGCGTGGATCACTTCCACAAGTCCTCACTCGCCATACTTTCGCCGCCTCCATCAGCCTCCGCTTGCAACACTCGCAATCTTCTCCGCGTCGACAACGACCTTCTCAGCAGGCTGCCCTCGAGTTTCCCTCTCGGGGTAACCCCCGCGCCCTCATGGGAAGCGGCTGCCAAGGCGTGGAGTCTCTTTGTGGATAGCGTCCTGCCCGACAGATATTCCCTCCGTGTAGCGAAGCTCTCAGCAGTCTTATTTGCCAGACGTAGGACGAACCTATCGCAGAGGTTGCAGTCGAGGAACTTCGACTGCCATCTCGGTGTCCCTTTCGCTCCATGGACCGCAGCCTGCATCCACTTTATTCGTGCTAAACTGGAGGCTTTGTGTGCAGCCTGTACTGATAACCCGTCTCCGTCGGCCTCCTCGTTGACGCAACCCCTAGAAAAGGCGACTGAGGCTCACCTACTTCGGGCAGCTGCAGATTCACTAATCGCCGACTTTTCCTCAGAGGTCTCCTTCTTGGATGCGCAGTGGCCTGGAGCCTGGCTGGAGGACTTCTTTGCGAGTTCCGGTGAGTAGTACCGTCCGAGCACAGTACAGTGTAAACGGGCAAATTTGATTGGTCATCCAATTAAGAGCAGCTGTCCATTCAGAAGAGACTCCGCATTGTGATAGGCTTGTCACGTGAGCCGACCAGGCGTCAGGCTTGGTGTAGTCTGATCAGCTGGCGTTGCTGACAAAAAGAGGAAGACTGAAGTTGCCACTTGTGGTAACCCACATATTCAACCGCAGACCATAAACACTCAGAACTCGGACCCGGTTTACTGGGTCTACTGGTCTGGCGACGAGTCATGGGCTCACGGCCTGCTGGCAGCTGTAGCAACGTCCGTATTCCGTGCTACAATAAGAGTAGGCCAGTAAACGCCAAGCCCATTAGAGGTTGTCAAATTTCGACCCTACTGGTAAAGCTGGACTGTTTTTGCATGACTTCTACCTCCCTTTTAAGACCCAGACGATCGTGACTCAGACAAAGCCTAACAGTTGCGTCTTCGTTTTCAACAAAGAGCGGTCAACAGGCGTAAGCATGGGACCTAACATAGTACCGGTTAGCAACAACACCGTGTACTCGGCAAGGGAAATAGTGTAAAATCTTGCAGCTTAACAACAAATGTCATAGTTCAGCTTGAGTTCCAAGGCACAACGGGACGCGCGTGTCCCCTAACACGATCGGTGAGCACATTTCATCATAGCTAATATTCCTGATCACTACCGACAGGTCACCGGGCCCGTGGCTCAGTGGTAGAGTGTTGGGTCTCATGAGGCTCACTAATCAAGGTCTTCGGATTCGAATCCCAATTCCTGCGAAACGTGGGTCTTGGTGTGGCTGGTTGGCTGGCGAGGGGCAATAAGCCAAAATGACTATCCCACTCCCCCTTGCCCTTGTCGCTATGCGACTGCCTGTGAGAGCTCTAGATTGAGCCCCAAGGCACAATGGGGCGATCACGCCTCCTAACTTGATTGGCGGACGCACTTTCACTGTAGTTTACTATATGTAAGGATATTAAGCAATGCCTCTGAAAACCTCGGTTATACTGGCGTGTTACTTCTCCCTGCTAAAAATCCCCCCGACCACTTGCAACACAGGAGTGGTGAAAGTTGCGATTTTTTGGGTGTAGGAAATAAAATGGCACCAGTCGGTAACGGGAAGGCACACCAAAACACAAATGTCGTGTTTCCGCGACTCCCTTGTTTAAGTTTACCACACTGAAATAGACTGCCCGCGGCATATGAAGTGCACCAACCATGTTAACAGTGCTATTTTACTTGCAAAGCTGTACAATTGAATGTAATCTGTTCAAGCAGTCGATCCGTTTTTCTCAACACCCAACCCTGAATGTGACGCATTCGACTATTGCCAATAGAAGCGAAGAGCCGAGTCCCAGGAAGTAGTCTTGAAGAAGGAGACACGATCGCCGGGACAAGAGCTTTATTAGCCTGACGTTTCGGATTCCTGCTCGAATCCATCATCAGAGACAAAAGCAGAAACGGGTGGTTGTTGCACAAGGGGCTGCGGTATTTATAGGATGCAGCAGCCATGCTACCGCCTGCCTATGAGCGTTCACGGCTTCCCCCTTCATCCGGGATTGTCACTCTTGGGGTGATCATTGCTTGATGGCCGACATTCGAGTCGATAATTGCCGCAATTTCATCACGTGCGTTGGATGTTGGCGTGATGATTGCTCGACCATCTGATGCGTTGACCCGGGTGTTGGGAAGAGTGTTCACCAGTGCGCTCCCCGCGTGGCCAATTACTCCGCCTAGACGAAGTCTCAGCACGCTGTATTGAATGGGAAGATCGTTGCACTTGTTGATGGACTGGGGGCCAGTAAACCATGATTCAAGTAGCTCTCGGCCCACTCGGTTGTCACCTCTTGCGAGAATTTCGGCCTCATCGAATTTAAATGTGTGGCCGGGTCTCGTCGAATGAGCCGCAACTTGAGAGTTGGCGTCATTTCTGCGCACCGCTGCCGCGTGTTCGGCCATTCTCGTTCGGAGCTGTCTTCCGGTTTCTCCGACGTAGTTGCTTTATCCGCAACTGCACCAGATCCGATAAATGACTCCAGACGTTTCTAGCCGTGGCAGTGGGTCTTTCGGTTTCATGATCAGACGCCTGATGGTTGCCTCCGGTCTGTGTGCCACTCCAACCCCAAGTGGTGCGAGAAGGCGGCCGACAGCTTCCGAAACGTTTTTGACATACGGAAGTGCCCGCCAAGACTTGGTGTCCGTGCGGTTAGGCCTTTCGTCCCTTTTGCGTATGCACCGGTCGACGAAGTTGCGCGGGTAGCCATTGGCTTTGAAGACCCGTCGGAGGTATTGTAGTTCAGCAATTTTGTCTTCCGGCTCACTGCAGTGCGTTTCGACACGCCGATAGAGCGTCCTTACACAACTGCGTTTGTGGCTGATTGGGTGGTTACTGTTGAAGTTCAGTACTTGCATCGTATTTGTCGCTTTCCTGAACACTTTGGTCTTTAGTCCACCACAATCCTTGCGGCATACGAGGACATCCAGGAAGGCCAACTGGTTGTTCTCTTCCTCCTCCATCGTAAATTGAATGTCCGGGAAGACGGCGTTGAGATGTTCTTGGAATGTCAACACCTGATCCCGTTAGATGACGACGAAGGTATCATCCACATACCGGGCCCAGAATTTCGGTCTGTGGTGTTGGAAGACCAGCGACTCTAACCGTTGCAGGACCGCCTCGGCGATGAATCCCGAAATCGGCGAACCCATTGGTGTGCCCTTCACCTGTTCGTAGATTGTCCCGTCGAACGTGAAGTACGTCCTGAGACAGAGCTTCAGGAGCTGAAGGATTTGGGCGTGTCCAAGACGGTTCTCCGTTTCATCGTATTTGCTTTGTAGTAGCAGTTCAATTGTCTCGATCGCCAGGTCCTGGGGAATAGAAGTAAAAAGGGATGTAACATCAAAAGATACCATGACCTCATTTGGATGGATGCTTACCCCTTTGAGTTTCTCCAGGAATTGTGCTGACGAAGAGACCGTGGTGTCTGACTCAGCGGTCAGGAACTTGAGACGCCGGAACAGCCACTTCGCCAGTCCGTACGTTTGAGTTCCTTTGAGCGACACGATGGGTCGGAGAGGAGCGCCGTCTTTGTGCACCTTAGGGAGGCCATAGAATCGGGCCAAAGCCGTATCTTGGGGTCTCGCCATGCGTCTGTCGGTCGGTGTTATTGCACCTGAGTTCTCCAAGGCCAACAACGTAGCATTAATTTCGCGTGTCAGCGCCTTTAAAGGGTTCGTTGGACATGGGACATAGAACTGTCGGTCCTCCAGTAAACCTTTGGCTTTTTGAAGGTAGTCTGTCCTGTCCAGTACAACTGTGGCGCGTCCTTTGTCCGCTGGCACGATGACCAGGTCTTTGTCGGCCTTGAGTTCTCTAAGCGCATCACGTTCGACCTTGGAAAGCACTTCCCGCGGCCTGTGGGCCATCAGGAGAGACGACACTTGGTGTCGGATGAGGTTCTTAGTCTCCTCCGTTGCCTCCGTCTGACAAAGGATTGATTCCACTACAGCAATCATGTTAACAGGTTTGGCGTCAGCCGTGTTAAATGACGCTTCGTGCCGTAAAACCTGCATCTGATCCTTCGTCAGCTCCTTTGATGACAGGTTGTGCACCTGTTTGTCGTTTCTGGGCGACGTTGGATTGAGCAGCTTTCGAAATTTGTTCTCCAGTGCTGCGCCGCGTATCGTGCTCTGTTCGCGGGCTTGTTCAGCTATCCTCCGCCGGAGCAGATTCGTACCGATTTCACCCATGAACTCACAGCATCTGGTCTTTTCTTGGTCAATCCTTTGACGGTACTTACGAAGTCTCGCATGGCAATCTTGGAGGAGCACTCGGATCATCCGTCTGCCGTGCTGAAATACCGCTCGTCTCGCCAAATCCGTGTTAACCGGTGGCTTGTATGAAACACATTTCGGTAACACATTATTGTCGAGACACCTGTGCAGAAACCGGATCTGCGAATACGTAGAGGCCTCCCGAAGGGCGAAGGTTTCCCATCGCCGGGCCGATCGGAGCGCATCGCGCCCAAATACATTGCCAATAGAAGCGAAGAACCGAGTCCCAGGAAGTAGTCTTGAAGAAGGAGACACGATCGCCGGGACAAGAGCTTTATTAGCCTGACGTTTCGGATTCCTACTCGAATCCATCATCAGAGCATTCGACTATGTCGTGTGCCGCATACCTAGAGACAACAGAGGCCGTAAAGTCACCGATTATGAGTTCACAATTGCTCGTGAAGTGCTAGAGCCACCGGTACGATTATAGGTTGATAATGAAGGCAATTAGAACGTAGGATGGCATCAGCTTACCGGTTATCGATCCGACCCAAAAACGTTTGGCCACTGTATGCCAGGTCTTAAAGCCTCTGGCATAGGTTAGCATGAACTGCGCACCGTACAGAGAATGCTTGTGCCTGGAATACAAGCGTGTAGGCGTTCCGACCCAAAGCCGCAAAGGCGGCGAGGCTGATTAATTTAGTCTACCGAAATTAAATAAGTAGCAATCATACATGCACGATTTCAGGCGGGGCCAGCAATAAGCCAGTCTTACTAAAAGGTTAGCTGCGGTAGGGGGACCGAGCCGTTGACTGTTATGCCCTTCATTTTCCGGGAGAGCCTGTGGTCCGCATAACATTACTGGATGTCATAGGCAATGGCACAGACTTCCGTCTGACTTGCGGACCTTTGAAAATCTCGAAACGCGCAAACAAAAGTGGCTTCACTGCGGGACGAAGTCGAGCCATCCATCTTCGAATCGTTTTCTGGGTGCCCCATCTAAGAATTATCACAGCTTGCCTGCCGGCCTTGCGAATCAATCAATGTTTCTTTTTGGCACGAAGTCCTGGTGACCGTTCTGTCGGAATTGTTAAACAAACCTAAACTGCGGAATGCCAGCCGGCGATACGTCCCTAAGCTGTGAACATATTAGTCCTAATGTTTAAAATCCCTGTTAGGTCGGAGAATCCGTCAGATCAGCAAAAATTCGTTGTGAGAGCAAATCCAGCCTCATACCTCCGCCAATCTTCGGGTGTCTAGCCTATCGAGTCACTCCTGTCTCATCTGCCCAACGAGCGGAATAATCGATAGTAATTTTTTATTGGCTGAGGGGACCTCGTTTACTACAGCTTAGACTGAATCCCTACGCGCAGAACATGGCCTGCTACATATCATTCCTAATTATTATGTTTCATTGCAGTCTGTTTGAGGCTTATTATGGGCTTTTCGCACGGATCGTAAATCCACTGAAGTAATCCCATAGACCCCAACTTCGTCAAGGCTCCAAAACCTTTGTGCCGCTCTGCATTTCGTTTAAAATAAACAACTGGACGAAGAATCTTTATAAACTAAAACAGGTGAATGGCCGCGAATGACACTTGGGACGGCTGCATTACTCATTTGTCTTTTAGATGTGAACGCCTGGGTGTTTTGAAAGTAAACAACTGAACCTTTAAAGATGAACTACCCTATAACAGCTTTTTGAGCGATTATTCGAACTTATTTTGGCGCGTTTGTTTAAACAGACTGTAGGAAGGGAAGAAAGTCTCACAGCAACGAAGTGCGTAGCGGAGTAGAATCGAACCGCCGAACAAATTTCGTATCAGGCACTCTGCTACTGAGTTACAGGTGGCCCGTTTCCCAGCTGCGCGAATGGCACTTGTTTCCTTGTCTCTAATTCGCCAGGTGAACTTGATTGGGTCTGAGTCACGCGCCTTTTGAGCTTGCAAAGCAAATCTTTTTCGACTCTACCTGATTTCACATGTTTTCTGGCAGCGCGAGTCCCCGCAATTCCCACAGTCTGCCACTAGACATATTCATTTGTTAAGGCTACGGGCCGTCACGTTTGTCTGTTGCAGACTAGACAGTAGCTCATGCGGGCCATACATGTTCGGCATGAATGTGTTCCACTTCCCGCAGCACAGAGACTGCTTTCAGTTTTATATAATCAGACCTCGACTCCGACGACGGTTCTTTTTCGCAGTTGTTCGACTCGAAGAAATTGTGTTTAAGGCAAACTTTTCCTAGGTAAATGACAATCATTTTCTATCTCAAGTTCATCTGACTTATTATCCCTGTTGCCCACCCTGTCGGCACTTGCAGTCCTGCCTCTCTTTTTGACAGGAGAACCCAGATACACATTTGCCTCAGTTGCGAGTTTCTGTGATGCCAACTCCTCGACGCCCCCTGCGCCGCCCCTTGAAGTCGCCCAGCCTACTAAGACGGAGCAACTTCTTTCACAACTGGACAAGCTGGAGTCCCGCCTCAAGAGGGTCTCCGAGGAGGCGAGGTCTCTATGCAGAAGGACTCAGTGAAACTCTTGTTGCCATTTCTACCTCCGGCCCTGTTGCATGGCCATGTGGTGGACGTGCACTAAATTTCTTACTTTTTTTACAGCGTTTACCTTCCTGTGATGTACATTTGTAGAGATAAATGCTTTATTCTCCATCCTCTCGAGCCTCCATCATTTTCACGTCATTCTTTAGTTCCCCGTGCAAATACTGTCATGCCGTTTAGCTGAGCTTCTGGTATCTCTCCGGGCAAAACACTTAGAGCAGGAGAGATTGGCGACCGGATTGGCTGTTTGGTCGTCGTCACAGATAGGAAGATTTCAAAAAGTTCAACTTTATTACTTCATGAAATATTATATAAAGAATGTTTTCAAGACAAAAGTAGAATAAAGTCAACAAACGAATAAATGGGCATTTAAAATAACGAGGCAGATCACGGGTAGGGCTTGGTCAGACACGACGCTGCCGGCGAGGGTTCTTCTCCGGTTGGCTCCCCGGGGGAGGGGGCGCTGGAATAAATGTTTAGGGCTTGTTGCGACGTTCAGTTCATTTGGGGGCTCAGGACTGAGGACCGCAGTTGTTTCACGGCCCTCCGTGCGGGAAAGGAGTTCGAATGTGCTGCAATTTTAGAACAAGTCTGTAAGGGTTCCAGTTCCGTTTTATTATGGGCAAGATGGGCGAACGCCCTCAAACTCCGATACGAGGATGTTGAAAGGGGGATCATTCAGAAAATTGAATGTGACAAGTATGTACAAGCCAGACAGCAAAAAAAATTCCAATGGAGGCGTGGTACGGTAGGAATGGTGGATGTGTCGAGACGTGTTACTGAAATGCGTTAAGCAACATGTACGTTGGCGTCGAAGGAAGTTATTTGACCAGGGAATCTTTTTCGTCTGCAGTTGACTGTGGCCACAACGGCGGACGAGTTGTGGAGGCAAGTCTGCCGACAGTAATGTTAATGCCGTAAGTGCAATCTGCTACCGAACAATGGAGACCCGAGGAGTGCAGAGGGATCAAGAGTCTCACGAACACTAACACCTGGAGATTCTGCTGACTTTTCTTAATTTCCTCAGAAATCAATGCGCGAACTTGGAGTAAGTCTTTCGGAATAAACCCTCGTGGTCTGAGGGGCAAATCGCTCAATATTGTTGGAAATTTGCGAATATTATGCGGTTAGCACGCAAGAGTTGATGGATTTCCTTTCAAGTGGTCGCATAAACTCTCGGGCAAAGCCCGGAAAGGTTTTTCTCGGAGGATTTCTCCAAGTTCGTGTGTTTGTTTCCGGGGAAATTAAAAAAATCAGCATTTGGACTCAAGAATTCTGATATAACTATTAGCATGCTACTATCTTGGTTTCAGTAACCGGTTTTGTTTGCATTAACTTTCGCGATGCTGGACGTATATCATGCAAATGTTGCTCGCTGTTATTTAACTGATTCGAAAGCTTTTTAACACTCTGTCTTCACTATGTTGTTTTGCATGCTGAAATTATCCGCAGAGTTTGACAGATTAACTGCTCTTCATGCAGACTTGTATTTCTTAAAATGGAGTTTTAATGGCTTCTGCCATCTACTCCAAATACGTTGGTTTGATTCAAAAACACTGGGGGACCCACCGATGAACCGAACACCTTGCAGCTGCGTCATGTAGCAGAAAAAAATCGGCAAAACATGTCTCCGGGTTTTAGCTTGCCCCTGTGCTGTTAGTACGGTGAATTGTCCAACACAGAGTTTGATGCCTATTACAGTACCGTCAGTGGTTATTGCACCAAGACAGGTCGACGGAATACCTCGGTAGGTCTTCCACGAAATTTCCTGTCAGTTTCGTCATGGCTATACCCCCCCCCCCAACTCTGCTGGTTTTTGGAGCAGCTGACGAACTTTTACTTTAAATATCCTTTCCACTTTTTATTCACTACGTGCATAAACGCATTCTGCTTACCTGGGATTAATGTACCGAATAGCAGCATGCTAGGAGGCCTCGCGCAGCACACCCAGGCGTGATCGATCGAATTTTTGTTCGACTCGGCTGGCAGTAACCTCGGGTTCGTTCTTGCTGCGCTTTTCTGAGCGGCTATCACTGTCAGTTTTGGCGCCGGCGCTGGATGGGGAAATGGAGGTGGTGGATTGCAGTTTGGAGGACGTCGTGTCCATCTCTCCAACGGCTGTCCGTTTGTCGTACGGGGAGAACGGGGTTGCAAACCTTATGGAAGTGTGAAGAGGCGGTGATCGGTTCTCCGATTCCTCCTGTGTCCTTCTGCAGTGTGACCCACTTCCACAAAGAGTAATCAGACAAGGTGACCAGGGCTTCTTTAGGACTGGTGATCTGCTGTCGTTCTGGTCGTTCACGACTGGTACCGTGTGTATAACTTTGTCGGAGGAGACAATCCTCTTCCCCCTCGGTGTAATCAGGAGCTTTACAGGGTCCTCAACGTTCAGGTTTTTATAGATGTCATCCACGAGTGAGGTTGGTAACAGAAATATCTCGTCATTGAGTTCGATGAGACGTGTCGCCAGCTGGATCGCCTCTTGGCAGCGTTCGCGGCAAGCTGTCTCCGCCGTCAAGGGCTGTCAAAAAGACATTACCGGATTTAAGTAACAAGAAAGGGCCCCATTTGGAATGGTAAGTAATTCTGTAGCAAGTCAAAGTCAAACTCACCGTCATTGAGGACTTTGAAGGATCAAACATGCATGGACTGAATACGGGACCAAAGATGGTCCCTAGCGCGGAAGCTGTCATCCGTGTGCACTTCTCATTCTCAAGAACTTGCCGCAGAAGATGGAGGAGACATTTAAGGACCTGGCGATTTGAATCCGGCAGCAGTTGCGTCAGTAGCCGGAACGACTTCAGTTGTTTGCCGAAGGCTACTTGCTCCAGTGAGGAGTCGGTATGTTCCACCCTAGGTAACTGGTTCTCGTCTCCACACACTTCTCTGGTTTTTGCCGTGGAACTCCACAGATCTACAGCATAGATATTTTGAGATTCAGGAGGCTCCTCTGGGAGCCAGGATCGTAGCTTTATTTAAAAGGTAAGGTGCGGGCGATCGAGGTGCTTGTAAGACGCGTCGGTTGGCGGGCCGACAGTGACTGACTACGTTTTGTAGTCACATTTGCACCTACATCTCTCATCCAGTAGTCTAGATGACGGAACACTTGATGCAAGTCGGGTCGCAGGATCAAGCCCGGGGGGTTGCACACCTCGGCAGTTGGGTATGGCTGGCTGACGACGGCTAGCAAGCCAGAAATGACCACTCCACCCTCCCCTGCCTGTATTGGTAGTGTTATTCTACTTATGTTATCCGTCGCCGTGCGGCTGCCAGCTGGGCTCGAGAGATACCCCCTAGGCACAGCGGAAGCGCAATCGGCGCGCGCCCCTCCACCATCGGCTACGTTTGGCCATCACATTTGCAGTTGCATTTGCCATTCGATAGTCTAGATGACGGAACACCGACTGCAAGTTAGCCCAAATGCTGCTGTCCGACTTAGCGTGACTGATAAATTGAACTTCTCCTCGAAGCTGTATGTCGAGTAGTGGGACTTAGTTAGCATTTCTACTGCGAAGAGCAACAAACCCCATAAACAGCAAAGCTCGGATACACGTGGCGTGGCCACTCGCCAGGCTGCCCTGGACGGTACACATGCCGCACCCTCGATTCGCAACTTCGTCGTTTGCAGCATGCAGGCTCGTCAGCCCCCCCATCCCCCGCTCCGAGGTTCGATCTGCGGGCCACAGACCTGAATGACATGCTTCATGTGCCTTCCGTTGAGTCACTCCAGCGTCCTAGCTGACGAGGGGCCTAGCAGGAGGCGGTTTTTCATGTGCTTTATTTGGTCAGAAAGTGAGCGGGGGAGTCTCATAGCCGTGCGTGAAGCCCTCTGTAAGTTGCAGGTAGACAATCCACGTGACGGAGCCCACCCCAGGTTGCGAGAGAGAGAGAGAGAGTACGGCTCTTTTTAGATAAATATGCCTTTCAAGGAATCTCCAGACATGGATGAAGATGAAGACTTCGTTATTGTTGAGCCTGGCAATTAGCGCACGCACTTTTTTTCCCAGAATACGGGTACAGGATTGGCAGACGGTAGGAATGAACAAAGAAACTCTGTTTCAGCTCACCAAGTGATCAGTTTCCCGCGGAACAGCGTCCACCGGTGGGTGTAAGGGGTACAAAACGGCCGCCCAACTTCAAAAGCCTGCGAAAGTCCCACAGAACACAGCGTCCCTCACCTCGCGTGGCGCACCACCCTCTCTCGGAAAGTTCTATCAATCTGGTCACGTGGAGCGCATTCGACGCTGCTAAAATCAGCATAGCATTTGCGGAAATTCCTAAAACACCTGGAGAGTCAGGCAAAAACCCCCATAAGTGAGAAGCCCTCCCGGCTGAGATTGACCGATCGATGAAGGCGCAAAAAGTGTTATACAAATGTAGAGCAATCTCAAGAACTCCAGCTACTGACAGTTCAACCGTCGGGAACGACGACTTCCACCGTCTGCCCCAGGGACTAGGCACATCGGCGACTTGTACGCGAATTAGTTCATAGTGAGGTAGACCTGCGCATCCTATGCCCCTCTCCCTCTCTCCTCCCTCACCCACAATACTCCAATGATAAAACCAAGTCGAGACGATCGGAAATTGTCGCAGCGCAGCGGCTGAAAAAGTTAAACAGCCCGTCTACGTATGCCACACGAAACAACCTATTCCCCACCCCAATTGCACCGGTTCAGATGGTCTTAGATACCCTTGAGCGTATTATTATAGAACAGAGACTTCAAAATTTGGAGGACTTTCTTCTTCTTCCTCCTCAATAAAACTAGTCCGAAAGACAGTCCCCATGGCAAAATCCATTTGCATACATCAGGAAATACCAATGAAATTTGCGATGTCTAACGTACCCCTTATTGATACTCAGACCCTCAATAATCACATTTCTTTCATTTTTCCTCCTAGTGGGAAGTAAAACGAGTCCATTGGAGAATGGTATTACCGACAAAGACAAGGGAGGCTGGAATGGCTATTTCTGGCTTATTAGCCGTCGTCAGCCAGTCATGCCCAACCCCGAAGCGTGGAACACCTGAGGCTCGAACACGCGACCTGTTAGCTAGAAGTCCAACGCCTCTAACTACTGGGCCACGGGCTCGCTGTCTTATCGGTGAGCGCCCCTCTTCCCGATCGAAAAACCGACAGGACAACCAGCCCGTGGATCAGTGGTTAGAGGCGCTGAACTTCTAACTAATAGGTCGGGGGATCGAGCCTCAGGTGTGCCACACTTCGGGATTGGGTATGACTGACTGACGACGGCTAATAAGCCAGAAATGGCCATTCCAGTCTCCCTTGTCTTTTTCGGTAATACCATTCTGCCTATATCCTGCGCCGCCGTGCGGCTGTTGGTTAGGCTCAAGAGAGAGAGCCCATAAGACACAAAGGAACGAGTGAGTTCCGTAATGCGATCGATGAGCACATCGCTATCGGAGTCCACTGGAGCTACTTTATCTTCTCATGTTTCGGGCAATTTGGTCTTTGGTCCATTTCCGAAGACTGATGGTCACAACCTCTAGTTTTTATAGGGCGGCCGGGATTGGCCCAGACGTACTGCGTCGATCAATAATTATATCAGCATGCGCGTATGCAGATGATGAGATCCTGGCTGCGTGGATCGGTGCTAGCGTCAGCGGCACACGATGGTAATGCCTGTGCAGATATTAATCAGCTGTCTCTCCAACACAGCGATTTAGTCCGAGGCCTTAGAAATTCATCTAAAGACACTCACTTTTGCTTATCCCCCTAGCGTGCCAGTATTGATCCCCAACCACCCAAGGATGTAGGAATGCAAGTTGTTAGCCAATTAGGCGAATATGACGAAAGAATGGCTTTGTACATCCGATTACTTCTAGACTACACAAAACGAGAGGTTTGCTCCGTCAAGAGAAGGGAGAAAATTAGTAGGCCAGCGGGGCTTCCGGAAGCTTGCCTTTCCACCAAATGTGACGATTCGACCGTGGACGACGATGTGCACCGTGTGCCCCGTAGCATGGCGGATGCAGGGACGACGAATCGCGCATGCATTAATTTAAAGTGATAGTAGACTTGCGCTGTATCTACCGCACGCTCTCCTGCCTCACCCACCTGACCCTGATGTCAAGACGGTCAAGAAGACCGGAGGTAATGTCGGGCGCAATGGTTGATAGTGCTTAGCAAACCGTCTGTGCATGTCACACACGACCTGGTGCAGGACCGGCATCTCATAGAAACACGAGAGGGACGGCTCCGGTCGCAAATAAGTGCGAGTGTCATAGAAGCTACATTCAGAAGGGGCCATTGCGGCCTGACTGTTCGCCCTGAGAGGAGAATTGAGTTTTCCCGTTTTCTCCCAAGCAAGGCTTGTCGCATTTTTCATCAGGGGTGAAAGAGTGCATGGTGTCGGAAAGCGGCAAATGTGATTAGAGAAAACGGTGTAAAATTGCCGTCGATTCCGACGATACCCACTGTGTGTGCCCCACGGCCTGGTGGGTGGTAAGGACAGTGACTTGGGCGTGAATTAGTTTGCAAAGTTGCGCAGAATCTACCACACTCACCCACTCAACCGGACCTGATATTACGTTCAAGTCAAGAAGACCGGAGGAAGGAGAAGGCTCAGGTGACTGGCACGGCATGAGCCCGCACGTAGACGTGCAATTATATCCAGTAGTCCGCGTACTAACGATCAGGATTTCACATAACAAGAAAAGCGGGAGACGGTTCGGATTCCTACTCGGTGACAGTGCTATAAAGACCACACCAGAAAGGACCCATTGCGGCCTGAATGTCTGTCCTAAGAGGGGGACGGAGTTATCCCGTCGGTTGGCAGCCACGGTTTCTAGCGCCATGTGATAGCTTAAACGGGTATCCGATTGGCTACAGAGATAGATATGCGCTAAGTTGGGGTACTGGACATTGGAACACAATGAGTGGTACGAAGAACTTGAAAAGCTTTAATCATTTGTGAAGAAAGGAGTATTCATTCAGACAGTAGACAGTAGAACGAGTTTTGAAACGCAACCATTGGCGGACTTATGAGTTTAACACATGTTTTCCTCATGTCTTTCTCAGTGCTATTCACTACTGGTTTTGCGGCAGTAGTTTCGTCCACCTTTTGCCTATGAAACTTACACCGACCATCATCAAGCCATACAAACTAGTAGTCCTCATTCTAAAGAATTCTTGTGAGTGTCAAGAGGATCTTTAAATTAAATGCTACCGTATGTTTATTCTTCTTCTTGTGTTACCGATCATGAATTATCACAGGATCCTCTCCATCCAGAGAGAACGTGCCCCGGAAGAGTACACGTATAGGAATATCTGAATATACCAAACATCAGGATAACCAGGAAACGTCGGACGCAGAATGTCAGTCTAGACACTCAGTTGTGCATGGAAGTTTCGTTTATTTTATCCATTTCCATGTGGCGATAAAAATGGACTCAAAAACAGTACGGTAAAATATGCCAACTGCGCCTGCGTCGAGCTACGGAAAATAATCCTCCGGACAGCAATAAGGGGCATAAACTTGACACGATTACCAATTATAATCATAAAAAAGATTACTGGACTCGCTTATCTAACTGTACTACGAGCACAGTACAGTAACGAAAGCGAGTTCGTGGGGAGCACAACGTTTGGTGAAAAAAGAATGCTCTTTTTTGGGCTACAAAATGCTGCCTATTCACAGCCTTCTGTCTATAAATACATCGCCTATTCTAGATTAACTGAAATCACTTGTAAAACATCCACTAGGGAATATGGACATCACACACTTCGCGTGATCGGCGGAACACACAAGGGTTCCACCGAAAGAGAAAGTCATCAACCTCAGAGAGCCTTGAAAGAGTTTCCTGTATTCAAGGATGGAATAAACATAAACTCTCTCACTGGGGAGTCTATAATAGCTGAAACAGAGATGTGAAGTCCTGTACAGTGAGGTACCTAACTCATGAAGTGGAGGCTGAAATTCTGAAATGCGTTTTCGATTAGGAAGGATTACTTGGTCGCGGTTGTAATACTGACTATCTTGCGGTAAACTCTTGTAACATTTCGGACTTGGCAGGATGTCGGCTTTTAAATGCACGCCTTTTCAATCTCCTGTAGAAAGCGTGCTTGGTAAAAAATGGCTACTTAAGTAGCATGCATTTTTTCCCACTGATTTTCGATTGTCCTGGAAATCCAAATATATTTTATAAAAACCGCAAACAAAAATATGCTTGCTTTTAGTCAATCAATAGAGAATCACATCTTCTTTATATTTTATACTTAAGGAAGGAGTATAATTAGGTTTTAAAAAAGTTTTCTAATTGCCGAATAATTTGGAGCCTGATCATTCGTTGCATTAGCGCTTAGTGATTAAACTCTACAAGGTGCATGCGTTCCGCGTAAAGAAAATCCTATATTTTCCTATGTCATTAAAGAGATATCATACAAGGTCCATAAAATTTTGCTATGGATGCGGACCATGTTGTACATTTCATGAGGAGCAGTGGTAAACGGACAGGTACGATGCTATGTGAATGGACATATCGCGGTCTTAAAAAGTCTCATAATTAGAAACTTTTTTAAAACTTAATAATACTCCTTTCTTAAGTATAAAATATGAAGAAGACGTAATTTTCTATTGATTGACTAAAAGGAAGCATATTTTTGTTTGTGGTTTCTATAAAATATATTTGAATTTCCAAGACCATCGAAAATCAATGGGAAAAATGCATGCTACTTAAGTAGTCATTTTTTACCAAGCACGTTTTCTACAGGAGATTGAAAAGAAGTGCATTTAAAAGCCGACATCCTGCCGAGTCCAAAATGTTATAAAAGTATGCCTTAAGATAATCAGTATTACAACCGAGACCAAGTAATCCTTCCTAATCGAAAACGCATTTCAGAATTTCAGCCAACATTTCATGAGATAGGTCACTCACTGTATGCTCCATATTCTTGTCGCTTCATTTTACTAACCAATTGTGTTTCTCTCTTTAAAGCGGAATTGACAATACCAGAAGTTTAAGAAGGCACCTAATCAGCCGCCCAACAGTGTACAAAGTTCAAACACGGCAGAGTACCAGACAAACGATTACTCCATTTTCCTCTGTTTAGCGGATAGGTGGGAGCACTCGTAGACCAACTACATGTCAGTTTGCACATTACGGGTGTTTTTCTGAGGTCGTTCCTCCTATATAAGCTGCATTTTGACTGGCAGACCTTTGTCATCCATAGTAGGCAGCTTAGCTGGCAGTCAAGAAAATAGGGCGACGTGCACGGTAGGGAAGGACGGTGGGCACCTCTTCCCTATATAGGCCGTAATCTCAATAACAATAAAATCTCTTAAAGCCTATTACAGAAACGGTGAACCCACATGGCCAAAAATATCTGCTAAGAAATGGGGTGCACCGCTATTTCCCGGACGAAATCAGTCTATTCTCTCTTTCTCTACCTGCAAAGAGAGTGTTTTTACTCTGACCGACTGTTTCGCTGTTTTCAAAACGGGGCCTATACACGCAGTGGATAAATGCTGGTGGTGGTGGTGGTGGTGGTGGTGGAGGAGGAGGAGGAGGAGGAGGAGGAGGAGGAGGAGGAAGAGGAGGAGGAGGAAGAGGAGGAGGAGTATTGATTACCTCGCACAGCTGGAGGGTGTCGTCACAAGGACTAAGTTGTATGGCCCTCGCTTGAAGTTGCGAGGTCAGTGGTCCTATTCGATCTTCATGAAATGCATTTTGCCTAATTAACTCCCCTTTTTCGTATAATCTGCCTCAATGATCCCAACCCTTTCTCAGAACTCAATTATCATCAAGGTCCTGAATCCCATCGGTCAACTCAACAGCCGACTGCGTCTATGGTTGCCTGAGACGCGCGTAGCGAAACACCTTACCGCTATTAGAGCAGCAGTTAACTCCACTCTACTAATGACTGTTTTGTATCCGTTTGTCCTGTTCGTCCAAGCTTGTCCATAAAACATCACGTGCGACGTGAAAGCGACGTATACCCTATTCCAACCGCCACTGACTAGAACCCTACTTATGCTTATACGCTGTCTCCCCTGGTTCGCATGTATGTACAGTTGTTTCGCAGTTCAACAGCCTTTGTTTCCGCTTCTGGCTTCCTATAAACTACTACCGAATGTTTTCGGCTCCCCGATCTTAACGGATGTTCCGCCCACCGTGTTCAACGCACACAGACCTGTACTGACTTGTCCGTTCCGGTCGTAGCCTGCGCCGGCCGGCTTCTCAGAGCGAAACGACGCAGAATCCGGCCAAGGATGGCGGGGGAGGGGAGGGGCGGGGAGGACGCGGGGAGAGCTCAGGCATATGCATTTGCATACGCTGATTAATCATATGGCCCATAGTTATGGTTCCGTTGCCTGACTCAGTACGGAGGCGGAGACTGCGTTAAAATGCTTACGCATAAATCATTGCTTTCCAGCTAAACGGCCTATCCTATTTATGTTGGCTATTTATGCGAATACATTGCGTCTGGTCGTTCACCGCGATATTCGGACCTGAGCGAAGACGTAGACCAACAGAGACCGAGACAAGGTTCCTCCAAGTCTATCAATGGTCAAGGTAGAATGCAGTACAGCTTATGGCCCTCCCCTCCCCAGTTATCCTCGGCGCATGCAAAAAAAGCGGTAGACAATTCCATAACCACTTTTGCCGCCTTTAGAATGATTATCTCAGCAAATTTGCATTTGTGGAGGCTTTATGCAAACGGACAAACGGATGAAATCCGCGAAAAGTGACTCCACTATGAATTAACTGACCGGGGAAGGTAAAAACGGAGTACAAAAAACCTAACTATCATATTTGAAGCTTTACCGTGTATGCAGTGTCTCCTAAGGTTTTAATTGCAGCATCTCGACGTGACTACCGTATGACCGAAGGAATGACGGTAAGATCGCAGTTGGTAGCCAAGCACTGTACGTTGATACTGTCGACATGCTTACTTGTTATCAGTAGGTGTGTTTACCTTGTCTAGGGAACTGGTTATAAGTAGGTGTGCTTCTACCGCATGAGGTAGGTCAGCCGTTTCTGTCAGGCTGTTGGGTTTAGTGAGGGTTACGGTTAGGCGTAGGTTAGGTTTGAGGATTAGGATTTGCGTTATAGGGTCCGGCTTCAGTGTTAGGATTAGGATTTAGGTTTATGATTATGGTTTGAATTTAGGGTTGGGTTTCGGCCTCAGGGTTGGGGTTAACGGTTAACGAATAATGGTTGACGGTTATGGTGAGGGTTACGGTTAAGGTTAGGGTTATGGTTAAGGTTAGAGTAACGGTTAAGGTTGTGGTTAAGGTTAGAGTTAAGGTTCAGGTTGGGGTTATGGTTAAGGTTAGGGTTAAGTTTAAGCTTAGGTTTAAGGTTAAGGTTAGGGTTAAGGTTTAGGTTAAGGATAGGGTTGAGTTTTGAGGTTAGGGTAGGGGTCAGGGTTAGACTTAGTGTTTTCCAGAAAAGTTGTAGAACCTTGGAATTAGGTTTTCCGTATGAGGGTTCGTAGGGATTTAGCTTTACGGCTTAGCTTACTAAAACTTCCCTACACTTCCTTATAGTAACTACTTTTTCCCAGAAACTCCATCATTCCCCCACCAGCAATTGTACTTGCCCCACCCATATAACCCTCTTTCTACTATTCCCGTAAGACAGGGATCTCGCTGTCTGCCTCCCCATTCCTGGCTACCAACTGCGATCTAACCGGAATGACCTCTGTAAGCTGGAAACATTTGCGGGCTGACAAAGTGTTATTTACATTAATTGTAATACAAGAAGAGATTATTGTTCGCAAGACGGATGCATTTATGGTCTGAAGAGAACTGGGATATGCTGAATACGGCTCGCTGCGACGCGCATCCACTGGTCTTAAGGTACAAGCTGAGCGTACAATTCACCGATATCTGAGACTGGGTAGCCGAATATGCATTCCTTCTCGTGGTACTACCCGTGTCCTAGGGGAGCTGCGAGTATAAACTAGTCTAAAGGCCTTGTTTGCGAACTGTGTCGTTCATTTAAACCGGTCCCTAATTGGCAAACCTTACTACTCATAAGAAGTTTCGCGCTCAAACGAAACCGATATGCCAGAAAAGGCAGTCAAGGTCTGTCTTGTTGTTTCAAAATTCGCGCCACAGTCGGTGGTACAACTGCATCCCCTGGTCTCTGTTAGCCTCCGAGTTATGCTTCATTCCAGCTTATCCCCTGGCAGGATATGTAGGGGGGAAAATGGAAACTCGAGAGGCAGGACTACAGTAGATGTGCTAACTCATGAAATGTCAACCAAAATTTCGAAATGCGTTCTCGTTTCGAAAAGATAAATTAAGTAGTGTTGTAAAACTAATCATGATGCAGCATAAATCTATAATGATCCAGTTACCTCAGGGTGTCGGTTTTCGAAAGAACTTATTTTCGGCTGCATGCGAGATCTATACTCTGCAAAAAATAACTACTTAAGTAGCACGCAATTTTCTCATTGATTTTCGATGTCCTTGAAAATTCAATTATATTTCATGGAAAACATGCATAAAAATATTCATTCTTTTACTTATTCGGTAGAAAATCACGTCTTTTTCCAATTTCATACTCAAAAGAAGAGTATAATTCGGTTTTAAAAAAGTTTCTAATTGTGAGATTTTTTAATACCGTTAAATGGCCGCTCATAAAACGTCATGTATCTGCATTTACAAATGTGGCTTGTAAAGTTAACAATGTGGCTCAAATCCACTGCTTAATTTTATGAACCTCATATGCTCTCCTCTTAACACCGTAGAGCAATGCATGCAATATTGTTAACTTTGCAAGCCACATTTGTAAATGCAGATACATGACGTTTTATGAGCGGCCATTTAACGTTATTAAAAAATCTCACAATTAGAAACTATTTTAAAAGCGAATTATACTCTTCTTTTGAGTATGTAATTGGAAAAAGACGTGATTTTCTACCGAATAAGTAAAAGAATGAATATTTTTATGCATGTTTTCCATGAAATATAATTGAATTTTCAAGGTCATCGAAAATCAATGAGAAAATTGCATGCTACTTAAGTAGTCATTTTTTGTAGAGTATAGATCTTGCATGCAGCCGAAAATAAGTTCTTTCGAAAACCGACACCCTGAGGTAACTGGATCATTATAGATTTATGCTGCATCATGATTAGTTTTACAACACTACTTAATTTATCTTTTCGAAACGAGAACGCATTTCGAAATTTTGGTTGACATTTCATGAGCTAGCACATCTACTGTATACCGAGTTTCCTAACTGGTAATAATGTCTTGGTGTAAAAGAAATTAAATAAAGACTGGGAGGTATCCTTAACTTCAACAAGGCAACGTATGCAACATATGCATTGCTGGTCATAAAGCATCCTCGGCAAGATGAAGTGTCTAGTTCTTCTCAGTTCTGCGAGCAGGTGACCGCGTTGCTTTTGTCTGCGTGGAAATGTGGTAAGTGTCCCTATCACCAGAAGCCGTACTGAGCAGCAATCGGACTAACTAGTCGTGCCTGTAACTGTTATTGAAGCACCGAGTATTTCACTGAGTGCCTGGGGCCAGCCTCTCAATTGCAAGCCTATGAAGCCTCGTTGAGCACAGCGGCCACCCTTCAAGAGAATCAAATTTGAGTATCCAGTGGATCTCTCCATCAGCAGTGAATTTATGCAGGGAGTTCAGGTCAGTTATGGAAAGGGATCGGTTATGGGTGGGGTCACTTATCTTCTCCCTTCTCCCCCTGTCAGCACTATCCGAGAGTTGGGAACGTCCTCTTCCCGTAATACAGATGGCCTTGCGCCAAGTTCCAAAACGATTGTTGATTCCCATGACCTAACTCCAACACCAACTCTAACCCAAACCTTAAGCCTAACCCTAATTGCCCTAGAATTTAGCAAAAACCCACCTGTATTGATGGGTTCCTATTCCTGAGTCCTGTCGTGTGTTTTACTAAATTTGGGTCAAATTACCCGCCCAGCCTACTGCAACGTCTGGGATCCACCAAATCTAATACAGTAAGCTGACTCTCCAAGGGGGATTTGTTAAGCAATTAACCAACAAAGTCGGGAATGAGCGCACGCGTTTAGACCGACGAAAATTTTCATTCAGCCAGCGGGTTGTCAGACCGTGGAACTCGCTTCCAAGTGAGATGGTGACGGCTGACACAGTTTGTGTGTTTAAAAGAAAACTTGCTCGTCTAGTTTTCGACAGAAATCGGCTTGTACAGCATGACTATGCACAGCCAGTTTTGTAAAATCTGTCATATACAATCTTCCGCACTAATTTACAGAGACCCCATGCACTACCTTATGATTATGATTGAACTGTGACCCAATCACATTTTAAATGCCTGCAATTTAATTTTATTTTTGAGTATGAATCTGCGAAAGCACTGTACATAAATAGGGTCATCAAGGGCTCTGCCTGTAACCCTTCAATATACATATACACGGTAAAAAAAACAATCCATCAGATGACTATCAGGCTCACTTAGTGGGGCAGTGTGATAAGACTCACCTTTCGCTTGGAAGAACAGCGGCATCAACTTCTCGGTAAGCAGGGGGGAGGCTAGCTGAGCGATGCAAACTTTCAACGCCCCGGCCAGCTCGTGGGGCGAAAAAGATGGCCAGTCAAAGGCGTCCAGATTTGAGTCCGAATGCAGTATAAATTCGCAAATTTGTCGGCGGTGGAGGAGGTTCCCCGTCTTCCTGAAGATCCCCTCGGACGTGTAACCTTCAAAAAAGGATGCGGGAAGTGGGCACTTGTGCATGGAACAAGCCGGCATAGCCTGAGTAACTGTCCGTAATCTTGGTCAGGTCTCTACCTTCCCCCGTCCAAAAACGGGGACAAAGGGCGATGACGCACAAAATTCGTACGGGAGCACACCACCGCGTTGACTGGAATCACGTGGTCAGCAAAGCGAGCTGAGATCTCGTCACGGTAAGCAAACATCGGTGAAAATAGTCCGTCTTTTACGAGCCCTGCCGTGATGTGCAGGCGATAGTTAGCCGTGTGTATATAACGCCGGAAGGGACTGCACTGGTGCGGAGTAGTCATCTTTGCTGCGCGCACCTTGTACGCCTGCATAGGCAGTTTTAAGAGGTCACTATACGGCTTTCGATAACAATTTCCCCAGCAGCTTGCTTGGAGTTGTAATTGAGCCGCTCTAACCTGGGATCGCACACTGCTTATCTTAGTGACGTCGTTGATGCTGTACTGGTGCTTCCACTAATCATTGGT
>CACRXP010000002.1:1428826-1442200 GCA_902702965.1 Spirometra erinaceieuropaei
GGTGGTGGTGGTGGTGGTGGTGGTGGTGGTGGTGGTGGGTATGGGAGCGACGACAACGCAGTTTCTGGATGGTGGGGAGTGGCACCTAGGTTGGTGCACAGTCGACATTTTATTAAAGACACTTTTGGAGTCCAATAATAATAGTAGCAATAATAATAATAATAATAATAATAATAATAGCAATAATTCCATGAAAAAAAATTCCTGAAAGCCCATTAATTTCTTGACATATTTTTCACGAGCAGCAAAGTCTTGCTTCCCTTTAGGATGAAAACGCAGTTTGTTAACGGCTGGGATGCTAAATCCCTAAAGATATAATACATAGTTTGTCATCCGTTAAGTACATTTGTCACACTATATTAAGGAACTGACTGCCAGACATGAAGAGGAATTTCATAGGGAAGAGAAGACCCGAGATTTCAAGTGGGATTCAGTTGATCATTGAACAACACGCTCTATCGCTTGAGTCAAGGGTGATGCGACAGGGAATATCCAGCTTATGGAAACCTTATATTCTCTGATGGTGACTGTCTGGCATGTAACATAATTATGTACGCCTGATATACAACAAAGTGTTTATACATAGTTGACCTATAAACCTAACCTTGCATGCATACATGCCTTCAGCTTTAAAAATAGACAAAATCAGCCTATAATTTCCGCGTTGTCAACATGTCCTCTTTTCTCAAAAAAGTTTTCAGTAAATATGGATACTATATTAACCTTCTTGGATGCGTATTTCCTACCTCAATCCTGGGATGCGATTGGACCATTTTTGTTCAAGGGTGAACCTCGGTTCTGCGCGGTTTATCCCTCCAACGGCCTTTATCCAGTTGGTGAGAAATATTTACGAAAGCCTTCCACTTGCATGCTTAGCATACGCCTGTAAATCCGCAATGGACGCCGATTAGACCAAAATATATCCACTCCTCTTCCTAAAATCAACCTCCACACAGAACTTTCTCTCACGAACACGGTGACCCTTAACACCATTTCAGCATACAAAATGCCTACGAGAACGGCACCAGCAGAACCAACTCCCAATAATTCCCTCCCATATTAACGGATACATTTCCAAAGTGTGTCTTAACTGAGGAATGCGTCCTGAGTCGTGTAATTATTAAAATCTTCTCACTGCGATTATATTTTGCATCATATCAATAAAAGTAGATCGTCATTATGCGGTTTCACGGCGTACACTGCTAACAAGTAAGTAAGATGGACATACTCTCAAATGCATCATCCTCGAGATAGATAGACAAACGTCGGTTAAACCACTGTAGTCCATGGGAATGAATACGGTGAACATACATTTAGGGTAAGTTGATCCCATACTAACAGCACTGGTAGTAGCCAAAAGCCCATGCACGTGTATTTCGCCGATATTCTGCCTCCGCATGACACAGCTGTGAGGGGCTCGGCTCGTCAGTGGGTCCCCCAGCATTCCCTGTCTGCTTTAGAAATCTAGAAATTGTTGCTTCTTGATTTCCGCAGAAATTAACTGCGAACTTGGTGAACATACTGTCATTAATACAATTGTTGACGTCGTTGAACAAATGCATACGTCTACTCAACAAAACTAAACAACAACAATGTAAGCCTGGATTTCGGGGTGTGGATATATTTCAGTCTTACCGCGGCGTAGTCTGACCGAAAGGAAATGAGAGAGAGCAAAGCCAGGAACCTCGTGACTTACCGTCATTGGAAGCAAGTTCGAAAATCAGATGCTGTAAACGAGTGGCCAGCTCCGCGGTCAACACGGGAGAAGAAATACCTAAAAATATAAAGAATGAGGCATTTCCGTTTTTGGCAACCGGTCATGATTGTAAACGACACGCAACTAATAACTCATCTACATCGACCTCCCCTCGAGTTATCAGGTTTTTGACACCAATTTTAGGGCGACCACGCCGGTGAGTCACCACCACCAGTATCGCATACATCAATCGGAAACGAATAATAGGACAGCGGAGATTAAAAATCGATCGTGGCTAGACCAATCCAATCCGTAAGCTATTAAATATTACGTTCTATATTGTCATGTTGTACAGTTGTGGATACCGGTCAGCATACCGGACTGGTGGAAACGTCGGCTAATTAATGCCCCGGATACAGATATATCTTCATTCTCGCGCCGCGTACCTGCCCAGACATTGCCGAAAATCGTACGTCTGAATCGGTCTGGGCCCCAACAACAGGAGAGATCTAGTAGTTACTGATCTCCAATGCAATAAACCGTAGTGCAACCGTGGAGGGCGACAAAGTCGTGTATCAATTAAAATACACTGAGTGCTGCGCAGCTCCAGTCAGTGACAAGGGAAGGTGCAGTGCTGGTACATGTGTAGAACTTAGGGATCTGAATTCGATGGCTCGCCTGTAGAAATGCAAAATTTCAATCAAGCCAATCCTTTTCGGGGCCGCCATAAAAGGTTCTCGCGTAGCTTCTTTCTGGGCAAACAGAGGATAAACTTTCTGGACCTTTGGATTTTAATTCTTAAACAAGACTCAGCGAACAGCAACAATTGGTGAAAAATCACCTAGGTACAGCCAGTTGATCTGAATCTTTTTAACACTCAGCAAACATTTTGACACGATTAGACCTGGCTAACCTCGCCGAGAGTACTGCTCCAAATATACAACTCGAGTACCAGCGACGTTCATGAGTGGTGTCTAATGTCAAAAGACGCTGTAAGTGATGACCAGAATGATTTGGTGTAGTTATCAGATGAGAATATGACAGAATTCCTATTAAAAAGTATGGCATATTTATCTAAATTAGCGTAAATTATAATGGATTAAATGAAATTTCACTGAAACAAGATATAGGAGGATGGAATAAATTAGATGGAGTTTGAATAAACCGACGTTGTGACAGAGTGGGGAGAGCGGTAAGAAAAGATTAAAAATGTTGGAAAAGGTCTGCCCATATCAACATACCACCCATTTTCAATAGAACCCATTTTTGCCTTAATTCGCGTATGCAAAACAACCAATGGCGTGTTTTAATAAATTGGTTTTGGATTGTGTACTTGAGGAGCACTAACAGTCAAGTCAGTACAATTTTCAATACAACCTTAGGGATCATTCGGCGTCTGTTCTGTTGAACCTACCTTCCGGAGCGATGCGAGGTCGCAAAAACATCCTTTTGAGGGCAGAGGGTGTTGAAGAATTGCGACCATCCTCACCAGCATCATGAAATAAATCCAGAGGCACGTCAATCAAAAATGATAACTGCACCAGGCACAGAGCGCGAAATTTGTCACCTGCCTGTGTCCGCAACTGCCGAATTTCAGCGCTCTCTGGTGTGGCGCGGAGGAGGCGACCGGCATAGTCGGAGCACAGGGCTGCAGTTATGTCCGAGCTGGCCTGCAGGGGCACAGATTGCCCCACAGGGTCTTCACTTGGCAGGTATACTTTACTGCTGGGCATTGTTTTTGTCGGAACCACCAGCCGGCGGTGAGGCGCGCACGCACTGCGTCATGCTATTTGAATAAGTTTTGGCCAGTATCGATTGCGATGCTTAAGCTACAGCTCGCGCTGCAGGCGCAACACCTGGTGGCCAATAGCGACATCGGGTACAGTTAGCACGCGTACAAGTCAGTTGGTCGCGCCCGCTGCAGCCTACCAAGCCTCTGATTGGCTCTCCCCGGTATGTTGTTTTTGACAGTGACAGCGATCGTCCCTCCCCCCACGCGTGTAAGTCTCGCGGGCTGGCTTATTGCTGTGCTTCGAGGAGCACCGATCGTCCCTGCAAAGAATGAGTAAATAGTGACGGGGAGGGGGTGTTAAATACAGCTCACACAAGGCTAGATAACTCGCGATTAATTTCTGGGGAAATTAAAATACTGCAATTTCGAAACCAGAATATCTACCAGCAAGCGCGCGGCAGATGCTGGGGGACCCACTGATTAGCCGAAGCCCTCGCAGCTGTGCCATACAGCGTCAAAATTTAGACGAAACACATGTTTGAACGTTTAGATAGTACCTGTGCTGTCAGGTAGGGCATATCTTGAGACCTACAGTGGGTGGGCTAACTCAAGAAATGTCAACCGAAATTCCGAAATGCGTTTTCGTTTCGAAAAGATTAATTAAGTAGGGTTGTAAAACTAATCAGTCTGCAGTATAATTCTACAATAAGTCAGTTATCTCAGGATGCCGGCTTTCGAATAAACTTACTTCCGGCTGCATACAAAAACTATACTCTGTAAGAAATGGCTCCTTAAGTAGCATACATTTTTCCCTTTGATTTAAGATGCCCCTAAAAGTCCAATTATAGTTCATGGAAAAAATTCATAAAAATATGCAGTCGTTTGCTCATTCGGTAGAAAATTACGTCTCCTTTCAGTTTTATACTCGAAGGAAGGGTATAATTTGGTTTTAAAGAAGTTTCTAATTGTGAGCTTTTTTAATACAGTGAAATGGCCGTTCATAAAACGTCATGTCGCTACATTTACTAGTGTTGCTTTCAAAGTTTACAATATGGCTCAAATCCACTGCTAAATTCTATGAACCCCATTTGATCTCCTCTGAATGCCGTAGAGAACTTTACGATTTTTCGTACGCGGAAAATATACGGCTTGTAGATTGGAAACCCTGGATGCAAGTGTGACGGCAGAGCGAGTTCAGAAGTATTCGGAAATTGGAAGGGTTTTTAAAACCCGAATATTACCCTTCCTTCGGGTATAAAATTGAAAGAAGACGTAATTTTCTACTGAATGCGCGGAAGAATGAATATTTTCATGCATGTTTTCCATGAAATTTAATAAGACTTTTGGGGGCATCGAAAATCAATGAGAAAAATGCCTTCTACTTAAGTAGTCATGCGTAGCAGAGTATAATTTTTGCGTGCAACCGGAAAGAAGTTCTTTTAAAAACCGACATCCTGAGGTAACTTAATTATTATAGGATTATACTGCAGTCTGATTAGTTTTACAACCCTACTTAATTAATCTTTTCGAAAAGAAAACGCATTTCGGAATTTCGATTGACATTTCATGAGTTAGTCCACCTACTGTAAGTATGTACTAATGGCTGCCTGTTGGCCGTTCATGAATTTTACACAGTTAGTCCACCGTGGCTGATGGACTTCGGCCCAAATATTCATATCAAAGGTCAGTCTGAGTCTACAAGTATCAAACCGACTGATGAACTCCAGATTAGTGACTGATTTCTGGGGAATTAAAAAGCCGCGGTAGTCTTAGTACTGGCCCCAACAGGTTGACGCTCATTCTATAGTCTACCGACGGATTACGTTTGACAGAAATGCCCTTTTAAAAGAATATCCACAACCCAAACCGCGCAGAAAAGCACGATTGTCGCTTATTTTGATTGTGCTTTAATGGAGCCGAGGCAGGAGTAGCTGATGAGGACAGGTAAGCCCGACGCTGTCCTTTTAGTTGCCGCCATTACCGCTATTCCTTCTTTATGCGTTGCCAGTCGCCTAGAGGCCTCCTCCCCAGGGCTTTACATTTGTCTTTAAAGCAAAGCGGTGTGAGCATGCCTTTTCGTACGATCGAGTAGTTGGGGGGGGGTGTGACTTTCATGTAATATTAATTTTTTTGTAGTACTACAGTCAGAAATATATGCCAAAAACGTTAAACCGCATGCATAAGTAAGTTTCAAATAACTTTCTAAATTATGGTGTAATGTGGCCAGCTATACGCTGTTGGGGGGATTATGGTGAAGGTACAGTTATAGAGACATACATACCCCGGTAACTTTAGACTTTTTCGTCAGAATCAGGTTTCCAGAATAGACTGAAAAACGATTCGACTGAACGAAAGTCTTTGTTCTGTCTGTCTGTACAGAGTGCACTTTATCAGGTCAGACGCAACCAAACCAGAAGATGCTCAATGGCACTGTTTTTCGTAAAGCACGACGCCTCCCTCTAGTATCCTGTGTATCCTGGAATCGACACACTTACGAAATACCCCTAGACTCCCTCTTTTGTGAGTCCACATTGTTCACCCTTGGGAAATTCAATTGTCTATGCTGTGAGAGCATCAGTTTTAGACCCTGTCAGAAGACCTACTGCGACGTTGCACAGCACCATCCGACTGAAGCGAAGAAGATAATTCCAGGAAGAAGTTCATAGGAATGTCGGGCTATCGCAGGACCAAGACGTTTGGTAAGATGTGGTTACGTAGCCGCACCTGATGGGCACAATACTGTTGATCTGCTTAATTATTTTGAGTTGGTGTGATTGCGCTGGCATGGTGTTGCTGTGCGTTGCAGTGTGTGTTCTGTTGGTGGTCTCGTTTCTTTGTTTCCGTGTCTACCTTTTTGGCCCAATGCCGGTGGTCCTTCTTGACTTTCGGCCTCTGGTCTCCTTCCAACTTTCACGTTGGATGTTTCAGGGTTAGAGTTTAGGGCTGCGGTTAAGTGTTACGGCTTAAGATTAGGGTTTGGGGCTATGGATAGGGGTTAGGGTCGGGAGTTAGGGCAACTATTTCTCAATTGCTCGAAATACAAGCGCGCATCCTCAATAGCTTTTCTTTTGGTAGAAGGGCGCTAACCGCTCGTTCTTACGGAACTCACTCGATCCGTTGTGTCTTAGTGCTCTCTCTCTCTCGAGCCCAACCAGCGGCCGTACAGCGGCGCATGATATACAGTAGGTGGGCTAACTCATGAAATGTCAATCGAAATTCCGAAATGCGTTTTCGTTTCGAAAAGATTCATTAAGTAGGGTTGTAAAACTAAGCATCACGCAGCATAATTCTATAATAATTCAGTTACCTCGGGATGCAGGCTTTCGAACGAACGTCCCTCCGACTACATACAAAACTATACTCTGTAAAAAAATGGCTAAAAAAGTAGCATGCATTTTTCTCATTGATTTTCGACGCCTCTAAAAGTCCAATCATAGTTCATGGAAAACATGCATACAAATATTCAATCTTCCGCTCATTTCGTAGAAAATTACATTTTCTTTCAATTTTATGCTCGACGGATGGACATAAGTCGGTTTTAAAAAAGTTTCTAATTGTGAGACTTTTAAATACCGTGAAATGGCCGTTCATAAAACGTCATGTCTCTGCATTTACCAATGTGGCTTGTAAAGTTAACAATGTGGCTCAAATCTACTGCTTCATTTTATGAACCCCATATGGTCTCCTATTAATACGGTAGAGAAATATATGGTTTTTCGAACACGGAAATTATACGGCTTGTAGTGTGAGAACCCTGAATGCAAGTGTGACGGCAGGGCGGGTTCAAACTTATTCGGGAATTGGAAAAGTTTTTGAAAACCGAATTATATCCTTTCTTTGAGTATAAAATTGAAAGAAAATGTAATTTTCTACGGAATGAGTGGAAGATTGAATATTTGTATGCATGTTTTCCATGAAATATAATTGGACTTTTGGGGGCATCGAAAATCAATGAGAAAAATGCATGCTACTTATGTAGCCATTTTTTACATAGTATAGTTTTGTATGTAGCCGGAGGGACGTTCGTTCGAAAGCCTGCATCCTGAGGTAACTGAATTATTATAGAATTATACTGCGTGATGCTTAGTTTTACAACCCTACTTAATGAATCTTTTCGAAACTTAAACGCATTTTGGAATTTCGGTTGACATTCCATGAGTTAGCCCACCTACTGTAGGCAGAATGGCGCATGATATAGACAGAATGACATTACCGACAAAAACAAGGGAGACAAGGGTCTCCCTTGTCTTTGTCGGTAATGCCATTCAGCTTTTCTTTTGCCTGTGCGTTCCCCGGCCCCACTTGTAAAAGCCCCTGTCACCACAGGTCACGTATTACAGACGTCTGGGGCTTGTTTACCTCAGGTGCGGCTAAATAGCCACCTCTGATCAGACGTTTATTCCCCTAACGTCTCGCATTTCCCCTCGAGCCCGTCATCAGTGATGGTCGCTGTCGTGGCGTCTCGGTTCAACAATCGCATCTCCTTATTCTGAAGTTTCGACTTTTACTTGTCATTCGAGCAGCACCGGCGACATCAAATGAATAAAAGTGGCTCACGTGACCGAACCCCATGCACTCATGCTGTACGCGTTTGGTTACTAAGTCACGCCCACGGTCGTTTCGTCCGATATTTGGAACTCCGTGCATGCCCTCGGTCGATCTACTACGCATCACATGACCCAGGTTAGTCATAGTTACCCTGACAAGAGTGATATCCAAACTGTTGCGCATGGAGGAAGTGGATAAGGCCCTCGCCTTTGTCCAAAAGTCTACGTCTTCACCCGTGAGTATAGAAGGGAAGGACATTTCTTTCTGTTCCAGGCGTGCATCTACTTTCGGAACTACTGACAAAAAAACACGGTTTATAGCCGAGGTTACTTTCTCAGGGAGCATTTGTGTTGAGCAAAAGAGCTAAACATCTAAGAACTTCGTGGTATCACAAATTTTGACCCTCCATAGTGTCGCCAAGTAAAAGGGAACATTATTTTTACCATTTAATGATGGTAGTAAATGAACTGAATACCCCTTTGAAGGCATTGTCAAAAAGGCATTGCATTGTCATATTTTCACTCCAATGACTACCTCAAAGCATCCTGACTAACCCCACACAAAGGCCACCTCGAGGTCCTTTTGTTTATCTCTGGCACGTACGAATAAATATCGCCAGGTATTTTCTTTTAGCACACTTGCTTCCCGGGGTAAGTAACCCCGTCCACAGACCATATCCTTGCCAAAACACCGTGGATATTATCTTCTTTCTCCTTGGGCCCCCTGCTGGCGTTCCTGAAGGTGGGTCAATGCTCAAGTAGACAATTAGTGGTCCTGATCTTATTTAGTCTCATGTGACTTTTTCGCCATATGCCGTTATTTCACCGTCAAACAGAAAGGAACTATTAAATGTATGCAAGGTGTGTGTTCCCTCCTGAAATAATGCCGGGCCGATGAGCTTTACGCGTTTTTATTGAGAATATTTCCTATCCTAGAGCGTAGAGCCCCAGCTTGCATCTGATACTTTGAGCTTCCGTTTGTATCATGGTGACCAGACGTGACATTTTGACGTGTCCAGAAGGGTATTTGGCGAGCATACGCGTGCTTTCGATAGATTCTCGCGTGGGCTGTACGAGGTACGAACTGAGGCGGATGAGCGATAAGAGCAATTGATTACGGTCCATATTTCCATACAAACGGTATATGTGAGTAGAGGGGTGGAGGGGGGAGAGGAGGCAGTAAGTGACAGGAGGGTTAGGTAGGGGGGGACACGGAGACATGCACGGTAGACGCGGAGCGTGCAAGAGGTTCGTCTGCGGGCACAGGACCGGCGGCCTCTGTATTTATACCATGGTAAACTTCTCCTGAAGATACCTCAGGTTCTCTTAATTTCGCACGCAATATAATGATGCAAGCACGTTCCACGCAAGTGCTGGACATCAGGTAGAGGAATTAGTCCCCCCTGCGGTCATCTATGAAAACGTGGGCATTATGAAAGTCATTAAAAAGTCACCAATACGACTACTACCGGACAAGGTAAAGGCCCCTTCAAATTCCATGTCGCCCTTCACCATTAGTGATAAAATAAATTGGCATAAAACATTCATTTCGTTCCTACTAGCAGATGCCCAATTTTTTTGATTGACTGACCAGGGGAATAAATGTCCCTGTACTACAAGCCACCTTGGGCTAAATTCCAGGAGGTAACTATTCCCGTATCCTGAATTTAACCCTAATCCCAATCATCCTAACCCTAGCCCTCTTCACCCTAACACACCTAAACCTAGCCCCTTGACACTTAGCGCATGGCCACATATAGTACGGAGGGCACCTATTCCCATGTCCTATCCTCTTCGCTATGCAGCAATCCGCGTGGGTTCTGGAAGTGAGCTCCAAGACGGAGCGAAATGTTCAAGTTTCAGCCAGCAGTCAGGAAAAAACCGATGAACTCCATGCGCGTACGGATTTCATAAGTTTATGACTTCATCTTATGAGGCCTTTGGTTTGCGTTGGGTATGGTGCCGAAGGTGATTGAATCCGAATTTTTCCTGAAAGTATGTGCTGAGCAGCATTGTCGCAGCTCTTTTGGGAGGTATTTCAGCAGGGATATGATATGTAACCACGTGAGAAAACTGTAATTAACTAGGACCCCAACGCCAAAGCGTGGGCATGCCTGTAATGGGCAACCCTAACACTTAACCCGTAGGCATTTAAAGAGGTCTCGAATGTAGCAATAATCCTAACCCAAGCCTAAAAACATGATCTGAAAGCCCTAATCTCCAGCTCAACCCTAACTTCAGATCTCAATCTTAATCTCAATCCCAAGTCCAAACCCTTACTCAGGCCTGGCAATCCTAGCCCTAGGAAGAACCCGACTTCCAACCCTAACATTGACCTTGACGGTAGCCTTAGTCCTACCTTGAGCTTGATACGGGCAACCTTCACGTCAGTACTGCAAGGTAGGGTGAAAGTCCACCTATCATATAACTCCTTTCGCAACCTGTTGCCGGGAAAACCGTTATGAATCACATCTACAGTAGGTGGGATAACTCATGAAATCTCAACAGAAATTCCGAAATGCATTTTCGCTTCGAAAAGATTAATTAAGTATGATTGTGAAACTACTCACTATGCAGCATAATTCTACGATAATTCAGTTAACCCAGGACTCCGGCTTTCGAAAAAACGTCTTTCCGGCTGCATCCAAAAACCATAATCCGTAAAAAATGACTGCATAATTAGCATGCATTTTTTCATTGATTTTCGATGCCCCAAAAGATTCAATTAGATTTCATAGTAAACATGCATAGAATATTCATCCTCTTGCTCATTTGATAGTAAATTACGTCTTTTTTAATTTTATTCTCAAAGGAAAGGTATAATTTGGTTTTAAAAAGTATCCGATTGTGAGATTTCTTAATACCGTGAAATGGTCCTTCATAAAACGTCATGTTTCTGCATTTACCAATGTGGATTGTAAAGGTAACGATGTGGTTAAAATCCACTGCTTAATTTTATGATCCCCATATAGTCTTCTCTTAATACGGTAGAGAAATGCATGGCTTTCTGTACGCGGAAAATATACGACTTGTACTTTGGAAACCCTGAATGCAATTGTAACGGCAGATCGGGGTTCAAAATTATTCAGGAATTGAACAAGTTTTTGGAAACCGAATTATACTCTTCTTTCGAGTATAAAATTGGAAGAAGAGGTAATTTTCTACCGAATGAGCAAAAGAAAGAATATTTTTACGCAATTTTTCTATGAAATATAATTGAATCTTGAAGGGCATTGAAAACTAACAAAAAATGCATTCTACTTAAGTGGTCATTTTTAACAGAGCATAATATTGCATGCAGCCGGAAAGAAGTTCTTTTGAAAACCGGCATCCTGAGGTAATTGAATTATTATACAATTATGTCGCATAGTGATTAGTTTTACAACCCTACTTAATTAATCTTTTCGAAACGAAAACGCTTTTCAGAATTTCTGTTGAGATTTCATGAGTTAGCCCACTTAATGAGAAGGCCAATTTTTGAACAACCACCCAGGGAATGACAAACTCCAGCCTCGCCGATTTTATATTTTGCGAGTTAAAGACGTTGAGAGCAGGATGTAGGGGTCGTCGTTGGGGCTCAACGATGTGGTCGGTTATCCTTCTCACTACAGTGCCCTGGTGGTTCCCGCCAAACGTATCAACCAACTTGGTGGATACTCTATATCGTCCCCCCTTGGTGTCTATCTCTCTCATCTGTAGCTCCACGAGGCTGTGCTCTAGGCGGTGGACACACCACACTGAGCGTCCTTGTCAAACAGGCTAAACCGGATGAGCATACTCTGTGTGCATGCGTCTGTAAATACGTGATAATTTCTTCATGAATCCCAACCCCACCCCATCACCCCCTCCCTCCCCCCTTCCCAAAAAAGAATAGTGAGAATGATACGAAATTCCGTAGGCAGCCAACTCGGGCTTTCCCACCATACCAAAGTTGTGATCCATGCGGGGAATCAGCGACTGCCTGAGGATGTCGTGACATGCGGTCGAAACGGAAACTCTTATCCCCATCACCTTGCGTCAGACTGGCTGGCTGGTCATCCTGGTAGATTTGGGAGGTCCGTTTCCCCTTTATATGAACCTATAGCCAGCAGATAAGAGGGAGGGGACAGTTCTGGTCACCTGCAAACTGTCCCGCGGGAGGACGGTTATCGAGGCTCTCTCCTTCTTTACCGCATCAGTGCTATATTTGGTTCACCAGAACCCCATACAACACAATGATTTGGACAAAATTAATGTTACTCTTCCTGAATGAGTTCAGCTTAGTAGGCGGTGCAGCTGGGACTGCTAGAGTCACTGTTCTTAAATTCACTGAATGGACCCTTGGGGGGCGGACTACCTTTTGCAAAAAAAATCCGAGCTGAAGACATACATACGGTATGTGAACTATCTTATGAGTAAATAAAATAACACAAGTAAATTCGAAAGTAATCTATTAGTGAAGTTTACGCTTAAATATCTTTCACGAATAAGTGCAATGTCAAGTATGGCAGTTTGGCAACAGCCTGCAGACTCAGCATACACTCCAACACAGTTTCTCGAGAATTGACTGTGTTTTTCCCGTACTTGCATTTCTTGACATGCAGGGGATTAAAGCAAAGAGATTTTTGCTTGAATTCGGCGACAGGGGCACCAGAATAATAGATTTTTTCATAAAATCATATGCTGACAAGTTTTTTCAGTGACGAATAAATCTAAATAGAATTGTCGGGTGCAATCGTAAACGCGCAGTTTTGTGTATACTAAGAGGAATTTCCTTTCGTTACATCTCTTCATATCTATCTCTGGTGCTGAAACACGATGAGTTTCTCATCGTCGTTGACATAGCGGTTTTCACTGTCTTCAATGGAATGTCCATAAATGTAGATTCTGTGCTATGTGTTTATCAAGACCTTCAAAATACAGTAGGTGAGCTAAGTCATGAACTGTCAACCGAAACTCCGAAATGCGTTTTCGTTTCGAAAAGATTAATTAAATAGGGTTGAAAACCAACCATAGTGCAGCATAAATCTATAATAATTCAGTTACCTCAGGATACCGGCTTTCGAAAGAACTTCTTTCCGGCTGCATACAGAAACTATACTCTGTAAAAAATGACTACTTACGTAGCATGCATTTATTTGTTGATTTTCAATACCCTTAAAAATTCAATTATATTTCACGGAAAACATGCATAAAAATATTCATTCTTTTGCTCATTCGGTACTCGAAGGAAGGTATACTTTGATTTAAATAATTTCAAATTTGGAGATTTCTTCATACTTGAAGCATTTTTTCCCCGGTATGAATTGAAAACAAGCATGTAAAGCAGAATTTATTGGGGCCAACAAATTTCGTGACGGCTTTTCAACTGCAACCCGTCTCTGCATAACATAGGTAACGAATGAACGCGCACAGCAGTA
>CACRXP010000002.1:1470418-1483273 GCA_902702965.1 Spirometra erinaceieuropaei
GGCAAGTATGCTGTAGGTGCTGCAAAAGCCTATATTCACAGTCAACTAATCCACGCGCAATTCACCGTGCCTGCTTCACCTTGCTGTGGAGGACACGGTGGACATCGTCGGCAACGGCGGTCAATCCATCTTATTCGGGAACTGCCCGTGCGTACTTAAGGCAGGTAGCTGTAGCTGTTTTAAAGCATAATGAACTACGAGAACAATTTCATCCAAGGTACTGCGCCTGACTTTATATGCAAAATGTGAAATATCGCAGAAATTTGAAAAGTGTAAAATGCTGACGTCCGAGGCAACGCGTTCGGCAAACTCCAGGTGTGTGGAGAAGTATGCAAATTTTGCGGAAAGACTTTGGTCCAAAATTTATAGACTACCAAGGGAGGCAAATAATCCTGACGGTACGTCAAGCGTCAGAATCTTTGAATTAATGAGTTACGTGTCAGTAAAATGTGCCAAAACAAGTGCTATTTGAGAAGAATTGGATTCGAGGAAATATAAGGAGGGGGTTATCTGGCCCGGCGGACCTTTCGAAGATGTTTCTTCCCCATAATCACAAACGCAGGACAGAAAACGCACGGTGAGAACGAAATGTCTTTTAAGTTAAGAATATAGGCATTGGGTCTAAAGTGACATCAACGCACGCACGTATGATTCGTTGGCAAGTGAGACGCTTCGGATTCCACCAAATAACCTCTGAGGAAAAAAGAAAAAAAGGGGCGAATGATAAAAAAAGCTGGCCAACAGACGGAACGTTCAGTCTAACAATCTATTCTTTTTATTAGAACGCTAACATTCCCCAGGCTGTCACGAAATCTAAGTTTGTAAAAGAGTTCCTTTCGGCATCTTAGAAATTTGAGGTATGTGGGAAGCAATTCCGTCAGGTCTACCCATAACGTAATAACTAATCAACCTGCGAAAGCCGTTGGAAAAAAAGAGTGTAGCAATGAATAAAAGGCTTGACTGTATGTAGAAGTCAGGGGAAACCAGAGAAAAAGGAATCTATTGTTTAGGCGTAGTTTCCGATGCGCTCCAGCCACCCATTGAAACTTGCACATTTCATCCCCCATCTTGCATTTATGCCTGTGCAAAAGACTGTCTCCGATGTTTACGCTAGTATTGGAAAGACGAGAACAAACAAGCCATAAGCTTCTGTCTCTTTTTGACTCTGCCCATTCATTCGTTTCTTTTCTCTGGCCATCAACTCATCTGATGTCTTCTGTAAACTTTATGAAATTTCTAAATGCATATCGAGCCATTCGGTGATACGATAGACGTTTTCGTCTTTCGAAACGTTGAACGTGCTTCTGGACGGTCTGAACATATTTTTTTTCGTCGTCTCCTTGATTTAAGCTCTGCTGACCGTCCTCCCTAACTCTACTAGGGACCGGAATGTTTAAAACAAATTTATTATTCCCAAAAATTATTTAAGAACTGTTTCGGGGGTCCATATGCTTAAGGTTTAGCTTCTGGGCATACTGCTGATGCAGATAAGTCTTATTTTGCAAAACCATTGATGTTTCGATAATGTGTTTAACTTGATCAAGATATATTTAGTTTTGTTTTCTGCGTTTTGTGAATTCGGCCTTGAAGATTTTTGGCAAGGTCGCGGCGGCACCATGCCAATCTTGAGCGTTTTTCGGTCTTCAGTGGTTGAACGACACTCTAATAGGCTTTGAACGCCGTATTTTTTACGATTTTCTACTCTTTGGATTGTCTGTTGGTAGATTATCACGTTTGCTGATGTTGTTGTCACTGGTTTTGCGTTTCTCTTTTCATATGCTTGCATATGCTTGCAAGCCCGTGGGCTCTTATTTGAAAGGCGACATACAAGTGGTATCGATATGTATCATAGGATCCACAGGTTTCTGAGTTTCGTTCAATTTCTTTTCCGTAATTCTATTCATTGATTTGAAGCCTGGTACTGGCACTGTAATGCTCTACAAATGCATGGAAATTTTTCGGATGTTACTGTTAACTGAGACACGATCAGCAGTATCTCGAGTTACAAGATAAATTAGTGACCAGTAAAACATGGGAAAGGGAGGAAACTTAGAGCACAGCTGGATATTCGAATTGAAGATGAAAGCGCGGGCGGAATTTGCTCAAAAGCACAAAGAGTAGATAAGTAAGATGATGGTCGGCAAGAAGCAGTGAAATCACGACTGGAAGCGAGCGGATCCTTGTTTTTTCAAACAAAATTATTTACTCAACTAGACTTGAGGGCAGGGCTACACTACACACTGTAGTCGACAAATACCCAATTATAAGCGAGTTAATTGTCTGATGGGCTGTCTTATCACACGATACGATGCAGGACTTCTTTTAGGTAGTGGAGCTCTAGAGGCGAGTCTTTTTTTAGCTAACCTGTGTCAATAATTAATAAGACCATCCCAAAGATTCACCTGGTGTCTTATTACAGTTACCGCCGCCCGAACATCCCTGATGGTACCCCATGAGTTTTTGTGTGGGATTTGGCCGAAAAATGGAACTTATTCACAGACACTGTTTAGGTTACAACATATTTTTCCATAAAGTCTCTCTTTGTACTAATAGCTCTTCAGTTTCACCCATCTGGTCTTATCGGTAAAATCGCTAGCTGAGCGAAATCGCTTACTTATCTGGTTCTTAACTTTTCCTAAAAATCCCATGCTCACGAAGAAGCATATGGACTGCGCAAGTGAGCAGAATCCTAGATTCTTACAGCGAAACGTTGAACAAAACATACGAAATGTCTGCCCGGCTAGATATTTGGGTCGTTTTCGGTTAAAAATTGATTGTTTGGTAGCAACGTGCAATCAGTGTTTTGAAAGTGTGATATTAATTAAGGCTGACTTTCCAAGGGCAGTAGTAGATCTTGCGCACGGACAAACGTATTTTTAAGTTTGCTTCTGAGCTATGCATGTGTTGGTCTTTGTACTGTTGCAATTACATGCCAGTTTTGCTGTTTGTCGAGGTTCCAACTTAAGGAATGTGGGTTTTAAAGTACATATACCTCTCGTTATTATCCATTTTGGATGTCTTATACCGTTTTTTTTACTTATTCGCCATCGTACTTCACCTGGCCATGTCTGTTCTTGTCCTGTGATTATTCAGAGACGCGCAGGTCGCAGGAAGATCTTGGGGGCGATTATTTTTGAGTTTACCTTACACAGACACTACTTTCTGAGTCGTCATCACATTTACCCACAATTTATTCTGTGCTCACTAGACTCATGGTTAGGCTGTGCAACATTGGATATGGATTGCGGCTCCAAATCCAACGGATGCACTGGCATTTGGCCGTTGGAGATGCATATCTGATTTTGGGGTTCACCACTCCATCGTAGTCACATTGTTGCAGATCCACTACGACGGGTAGACAATGGAAAATTCCAAACTTAGGTCTGAGGGGTTTCGAACGAATTCTTTGGTGAAGAAATGCCAAACTGATTTTTCGACTATCTTCCATTCCCAGCCGTGAGAGAGGTCCGATCGTGGAAACTTACATACTTTCGTATTGAACGGTCCCACATGACTTGGCCTATTTGATTTCTTTGAGTCTGTCTATTTGAAACCGTCAGATTTTCTCGAACAACCCTTATGGGTAGTCCGTTGATGTTCAGTTTTCTCATAGGTGGTTAAGGTCGGGCTTTTTGACAGCTGAAATACTACCCAGCTTTCATTCACTAACAGAATGCTAGAACACCGTATTTTTGTGTTACTGCGTGTATTTACCACGAGGGCTTGTGTGCGTTTCAGGTGTTTGACCTGCGCTATAGTTGCTTCTGTAAACTTCACCATAGAAAAGGCTACTTTTGCGATTAATCGGCAGTTTCTTTAAAATTACAGAGATAAACTGTTCTGGAGCGGTGATGATGGCCTCGTTTAACTTTAGACCAACAACTCTGACCATTTCGTGAAATTACATAGTCATTTGTATTTCTTTTCTCTATCTATTTTTCTCACTTCTCTGAAGTCTGGCACAAAATAATTCATCTTCAAGCATCTGTACCATCACCAACACGTTTTTTAAAGCGAAACACCGTTTCGCTCCTCTAAAACGTCTTCTGCAATGTTTTTTAGAACCTACTGTCCACCTTTATACAGAAAATAGTAGCAATGACTGTAAAAAATATTCCAAGCGCAGTTTCATCTTAGCTGTTTGCAGGTACTTCATATTTCTGCTCTGTTTGTTTCTTGTACATTACATATCCGAAGTGTTAACGGCTTTCTTCACCATTGTCTTTCATGCGACATGGAGCTTTTTCAATAGAAAATTTTCGAGTAAGCCTTTTAGTTAACAGTGGTAACTGGTTTTTAAAGGCATTTATGTCTTTTTCGAAGACAGAACAGTAGTTCTTATGTAGCCATTGTTTCATAAACAAGGACATGTGATTATAGGGTTGTCACTTTAATTTTATGTAACCCACAAGTAATCTCATCAAGTTGGTGGACCGCTTAACAAATTTTTTGGCGCTTACTGGTCTTCGTTTGTATGTGAAATGCAACTGTTTTGAATAAAACGTCCCGCCTCGGTGGCTCAACTAGTACAACACTGGATTAAAACCTTGTTGACCCGTGTCCGAATCCCTGAGCTAGTCAGATTTTTCGTCTCGTCTAAACGCAAATCAGGAGTACTCAGAAATACATCAGTTAGAGGTTTCGAGGCCACGCGTCTTGTTTATCTTTTTTAATGCGAGTCAGCGTTCTGCATATATTCACGGATGTTATACCTGCTTGTCGTATATTATAATTTTGACAATTTGAGAAGGTATTTCCTCGAATGAGGCTCACTTACTTTGTTCCACAGGACCTCAGTGGTAAGGCATGTGATTAGAATCCTCCGTACGCTAAATTCTAAGGAGATGAGGGGATAAGGTTAAGATCGGGATAAAGGTCGAGTTTAGGGTTAGGGCCAGGACACGAGAATAGATACCCCTCCCTTAATCTAGCACAGGGCCATTTGTATTACGAGGGATTCCTGTTCGCAATAATGTCGCTGATCAAGAAGGAAGAGAAGACAGGGGTTACAGAGATCAATATCGCCGTTGAGATCTTCATGAGTATCCTCCTGGTCCATTTTCTATTCATCTGGTATATACGGGCGAGGAACACCGAGGCTTTGTCGATAAAATACGAACTCCGCAATGCTCTTGGAAGAACGACTTTTTTAGAAAGAGGCAGTTGTCCGTTCTCTTGAATCCTCTGCAACACTTTACTCGGACAACCAAAGTGCTTTCTGTAAATCCGATAACTCGCATGAACTGCAGTAAGGAAAGCGTGTATGTCTTCAGGCTTTGAGAACTGTTTTACTGTACAGTAAGCTCTGTTTTATCTATGACTCTCCACGACCTTGAGAACGCCCAGGTAGGACATGCATTCTCTTCTTGGACCTTGGCTATGCCGACGGAGTCGTTTTTTGGACTTCCCTCCGGGGAAACGCAATTTTCACCCTCGACCGCACTGGAATTGCATCCCTCGAATTCGAGCTTGCACCGGACGCTGGGAAGATCAAGGCGCAACTGGGCGGTTTCACATTGCGAACAGTGTCCGTTCCTCTTGGGTGACTGGAGGCTCGAGACGGCCGAGCATTTTCCTTTCTCCTCTGTGCTGTCGTCGGGCGACTGCCATGAGGGACTAAGCCGTCGCGTACAACTCGCGCGCGCAATCTTTCCTGCTTACGCATAACTACCTATGGTCACGCTGTAAGGTTCAGAAAAAACAAATACTTTTGCGTACGGGGCGGTACGGTCAAATCCGTCCTCTTCTAGGGCTGGGAAGCGTAGCCTCTGCGGGCTGCTGATTGAGATGGTCGACAACTGGCGCCTCTGGATAATACCACTCCCTCGGTTCGCGGACCAGTTTGCGAATGTGGCCATTCACCGTCTGTCCGAGATACGCCTTCTGTCAATGCAACGTGGCTACCGCCGTCTCAGATATTTCGGCCACGCACTCTACCGAAGCGAGGGGAAATTCTCCTATAACATCATTTCTTCAAGTCTCTTTCGGGTTTGGCGCTGTCGTCGTAGTGATCAACTGAAAAAAGCGGACAGCCATGGGTTGCAGGAATGGGACGCCAAAGTGACAGGGCATCATTTTGAGGCGCCATAGACTCTGAAGCCGGCTAACCTAAGACTAATGCTAGTCAGTTCAAATACAATCGAGTACTGTTCAACTTGAAAGTGGACCCGGTTTCCGATTCTTTGGAAACGAGTACTTCACTTATCTGAATACTTTTGACCTTTGAAGTCCCAGTCCAGTTATTCACACAGGACTTTTCATATTTTACCTGATACATCTATTAAAACGCACGTCCATAATACCCGTGAATTAATAGAATCGAAGTCTCGTTAACAAGATGACGAGATGAGCGGCAAAACATTTTTACCGCGTTCTCAACGCCCTGGGTTAGACAATTTAAAGGTTTATTTCGCGAAAAAATTAGCCCTATCGATTGTGGTTTAGCTTCATGATGTAATGGCTAAGTGAGAATCAAAGTACGCGTAGGGAATCACCCCTGCCAGTCACTTGTAAAAATATGTTTATCAAGCAATTTCAGGATTTAGTAAAGGCTCAAGATATTTGTTAAAGGATTAGATGTCACATTTTGCGTTGCTAGATATCGAATAACTTACTCATCAACTCATTTGACCCAGGAACACTGGTAGGAATCGTCAAATAAAACTGAAGCTTCTATTCAGTTGTGCCACTTTTTCACCTGCTGTACTGTTTTTGCAATCTTCTGTTTTCTGTCATCACGAGTTCTGGTATCAATAGTGGGCATGTCACAACAGCAGTTTTTAGCTGTATTTGAATCTCGGAGCTGCCAGTGTGTTTTAGCCAATTGAGATAGAGAGTTCTGCTCAAAAGCCAAATGAAGGTGGTATCTACCTTTTTAAGCGTGTTGCTTTTTCCAGACTTATTGACTTGTGTTTAGTGCTTCTTTTTCTTGGCAACAGGTTCGGCTCTGTCTTTGTCTCCGCTCAGATTTCCGGCGTGATTGGTAAGTACGTATCGGACAATGTTTCCTCAGACCTTCTTCACCGCGCAGGGTGAACCGCACACAATGAACTACGCCTCCCCTGAGGGAGCTCCTGTCCCATTTCCACCGGATGTACAGACTCCTGTTTCAGACCAGCTAGACGACATTACCTATCCCGGCTCAGAGGTAGGCTTAACTTGCCCAAAAAGCAGCTTATTACCCCCTCCCTTCTACTTTAGGTGACTGTCATCAACCGTACACCAGATCAGCCCTCAGGCTATTGGCCAAAGAGCGGCTGCTTTGTCCCTCCGAACGGCAGCGGCTACCACTCTGCGCATCCCGCCAGTCCACATACCTTCACTGTCGCTCAGTCGGGTCAGAGTTATCCCTTTGAGAATGAGAGCAGCAGCACGTTGAGCTGTGCGGATGGCTACCAAGTCCAAAATCAAGAAGAGACGATGGGAGGCTCGGCCAGCTTCATGTGTCCCTCTGGCCAGCACACTGCTGATGCAGAGACCCTGCGCGATGGCGCAGCCACCATGTGTGACTGCAACAGCGACATCCTCCTTGACGGGCGGGGTTCAGGCACCAGTCTGGACAAGAACACTCCTTCATCTCCGACGTCAGTTAGGAAGCACCACCATCACCACCACCAGCAGCAAGATCAGCAGCAGCATCATCACCAGCGCAAGAAACACACCTCAGGCCGGTCCTCCCGCAGCAAGAGGCGTCGCGCCGGGGGTGAGGGGGCGGAGGCGGAGGAGGAGGGGGAGGACGAATGCAGCTTCTTCCGTCGAAGCGGACGCAGGTCGCATAAGGTCTCCTCTGGCGGCTTATCACACTGCCTGTCCGAGGACGACTCTTTGAGCCGTCGTCAAAAACGCAGCAGTTGGGGCACCAGAAGGTCAGAGTACTTGCGTAGAAGCGGCAAGAGTCGGTCTCCAGCCGAAAGAAGTAACCAGTGCAGCGATTGTGCTGCTGCCTGCGGCACTAACAGGAGCTGGAATTCTATGGCCTCGAGGCATGCCAACTCGCTACCTACCCTTAAGAAGCGGCAACAGAACTCACCACCTTGTGAGTTTTCGGAGCGCCCTCTCCGAAACCGAAAGCCCGTAAACGGTCTTTTTGGATTCAATCTGGCGGCCGCCAGAGCGGAAGAGCAGTGGTCCGATACAGAAGTGGCGTCAGTCCCTGCTCGCAATGGGCAGATGTACAAAACTGTGGATTCCGGCTGCTGTGGCATCATCTGTCTTTCATTCATATGCATAGTTGGTGTAAGCTGCCTTTTCTCCCCCATTGGAATGCTCATCTTGCCCGTTGTTCTCTCCTTCACCTCTCAGTCCAAGAAACCACCAGCGAGCGATGACTTTGTGTCCTCGAGTTCAGCACTTTCTCTGACTGATTCTGACTTCTTGGGCAGTCAAGACAAATTAAATTCAGCTGGAATAACCTGTAACACCCGTTGTGAGGCTGACCTTCTCAGCTTAGGCGTCAAACTTATAATTCTCTGCCTCACCACATGGAAGCTGTATGTGCTGCCCGTCGTGTTGGTCTACCGTCGGCTCGGCATTCGTCCCTTATCTGTGTCCGCCATTCTCAATCGTAAACTGCGCGCAGGTTGTTACAAAACAAAATCCAAACCTGTGAATCCCTCCTCCCTCCATCCCTACCCCATTGAGAGGCCATTCGCTGTGACAATTTCCGTAAATTTTCTCAGCTTTGGGGCCACCTGCGCCTTCTGGGTGGTGTTTGTGGCTCGTTGGGTGAATTCCTCCGGCAGTGCACAACGCTCAACTCCGATCCCCGACCCAACCGACCTCTTTGGCCTGGATGACGTGAGCTCCGGTTCCTCAAGTCAGACTGCATCTCTGCTGGCCTACTCAAATCTCGTCAGTTTCGTGCTCACTTTCGCGGACACCCAGTTAGTTTTACACATACTTGGTCTGATTCTGGAAGGTCTGCAACGCGTTCTCACCGACAAGACCGTCTACGTGGTCCAGGTGGTTCGGTCGCCGGATGGTCATAGCAAGAGCTACCGTGTGAACGGAGGCAGCATAGACTCTGTGGCGACTGAGCTACTGCACCGGTATCTGGTCGACTTTCCGGTGAGTAATAGACACGGTCATTTATATTTCGTAGCCATTTTATCCAGAAGACCGATTGAACAGATGTTTTCCACTTTTGGATTCTGTTTAATTTTGGGGTTAGAAGACCTGACTCAATTCAGATCGCAAATTTTAGTGTCTGCACATCTGGCGAGTTTTATGCGCACCAAGGGGCCTTATGCGGTCCTCGTAGGATTTATGTCTCCTATCCCCAAGCAGGCGCAGCCGTCCCCCGGCGTTGTTTTCCATAGTTAGTGAAGAAGAATCCGCATCTCTCCGCCCAACGGGGATGGTAGTTAGGCGTGTGCTTAGTGATGAGGGGTTAATGTTTTGCTCTCCATCATTTTCTGGACGTATCTGGACGAAAATTATAATGAGGTCAGTATGCCTGTGAGAGCGCGTCCACAGAAAATTGCTGTCGTCGCTTCGGTATTGCAGACTTGGACTACACTACTGGCATTGCGGTGCTAGCAAACTCACTTCTGACAATGCGAGCGACTTACTGTGTTCCAGATGGGTGGAAAAGCAGTCAAGGTAGTTCTCACGACCGACTCCTCCTAAACAAAGATGGTCACCTTGGGTTCCGGGCGTGGGGATATCTGTATGGCCGTGAAGAGGGCTGATGACGACAGCCTCCATCGTCTTAGGTAGAACTTCCTACCAAACGGGTAAGTGGGCTAAATCATGGAATTTATCAGGTGCTCGCTCGACCCCGCCCGAAGCTCTGGAAGCGGCCTGAAATCACTCATTTGACTAAACCCGAGTGTACAAGGCCCCTATCAAGACAATCGTTCTGCAGGGGTGTCAGACATGATCGGTACACCAGTAGGTATTATATCGATTTTGCCTGTGGTCCGTCCCCCAATTTAATTTATCTGGTTGGTTCTCCAATGAACAACTGCAGGGTCGATCAGCCTCACTCTCCTTACGAGCAAAGTGAGATTGCTCAGCTGTCCGCTGCTTCGACCCGAAGCTGAAATAGTCTGAGGTACCACCTCTTCCGAACCGGAATACGTAAGTGGACACGAGGAACGCTGAATACCACTACCGAAAAGGACCAGGGAGAATGGAATGGCCATTTCAAGCTTATTAACCGTCATCAGTTAGCCGTACCCAACCCCGGGGTTTTGCAATCCCTAAAACTCGATCCTGTGACCTTTTGGTTAGGTGTGACTGGCTGATGACGACTGGTAAGCCAGAAATGACCATTCCAGTCCCCGTGTCTGTAGCGGGTGATGTGGCACAGGTTCGTGTGTGGCGTATTGGCTGGTGGGGAGGTGTGTGGTGGTGTAGTTTGCTCTGCGGTGAACTTTCATGGAGGAGCATGTGGCCGAATAGACCTATGCGCTGACTGAATGTTCGTGTGCAGCGCGGGCAGTTGAGTCAAGGGCAACGCTGGTTTGCCAGTTTCAGTGTAATGGATTCGTAAGTGACCGACTAGGTCGACGCATGCTATGCATGTGCGATGGCGGTACGGTCAGGATAGGTTGGTAACTATTGAGTTTGTGGAGGTGAGGACGCTAAGGGGGCGGGAATCGCTAGTGCTGGAGATTTGGGAGTTGTCGGACCTGCGAGATGGCTTTGACATCACGAAATGGCGGAGAATTCCGCTGTCGTGGATGCCCATGCGACCGAATAGCCTCATGCGGTGACTGGGCATGCGTGTGGGCATCTGAGGCAAGTGCATGTTAGGGCTCCGGGCACTGATCCATTGGTCTCAGTGCAACGTATTCGTAAGTGACCGGCCAGGCCGATGCGTGATATGGAAGTGTGATCGCAATGCGGATGGGTTGACCCATGCATCATCATCATCATCATCATCATCATCATCATCATCATCATCATCATCATCATCATCATCATCATCATCATCATCATCATCATCATCATCATCATCATCATCATCATCATCATCATCATCATCATCATCATCATCATCATCATCATCATCATCATCATCACCATCTCGTTTGTTTCGGGCTACAGTGTAAGTCCAACCTGCAAACTTGGTCAGACCGTCGTCCGTTTTATACTTGCGGAGGCCCATAGACGGTGCTTCAAAAGCCATGACGACTGATGAAAATTGTCCCACCTTTCGCATGCATGCGCGTGAAATAATTGTTGACGGTGACGGCGGCTGCGGTGGCGGCGGCGGCCAAGCCACAGCCTTCCCCGAGGGGATCCATTGTTTACTGCCTTCTCTGACCTACGTTAGGCCGGGTCGGGGTGAGCAGGAAGTCTCAAATGTCATCATCATTTGTTTCGGACTACGGTAAAAGTCCAAGCTGCAAACTTGGTCAGAACGTCGTCCTTTTTATACTTTGCGGAGGCCCATAGACGGCGCTTAAAAAACCAAAAGCCACGACTTTCTCGCCTTTAAGCTTTGCATTAAGAGCCCTCATAAGTCGGCAATGGCCGTTCCAGTTGGCTGGTCATTGTCGATGAGGCCTCTTGAGCTTCGAATGTCCTAGATTAGTGAATAACTGAGCGGCCATTGCCTAGGTTTCCAGTGTATTTATCGTGTGGGGAGGTTTTTTTAGCCAACCGTGCCTGTTGGAAAACCTACCGTCTACATTCTGCTTTCCTTTTGCTTTAACCATGCAATTTTAGCCAATCGCTGCCATTCCAGGGACGCGTTGCGGAGTGAAACCGCTCAGACAACCGTAAACAGGGCGCCACAATACACGCAGAGGAAATATGGGCTTTTTGAACAATTTCTATGGGGGATCTGGGGTCGCCATCACTCACATGACATGCAGCATGGACAGTTTGGTACACATTACGGCATTCGGCAGCCAAGGGGGGGGGGTGTGACATCGCGGTCCAATTTAAACGTTCAGTGAGTTTAAATTAAATTGAACTCGCACTGATCCGCTTGTTCCCCAGAGCCAACAAACGTTGGTCCCAGGTGGTGGAGCTCTCTACCAGGCGAATGCCTACTGGGTCGTAAAGCGACCGAGTAAGAGATCTTGGAAAAGGTTTGTGGCTTACAGTGGCGGAAGTCGTAATCATCAAAAACTACTTATACCTCTTTATAAATAGGACAACATTTGGTTAGCCCAAGTTAACCTTCTTGAAGCCACTTAAATCGTTTAAGCTGGGTCACACCTAAGTAAGCAGGCAGACGTTTAACGCCGACTGGAATCAAGCTTTGAAGACGTAATACCTCTGCTGAGACATAAAATTCACGGAGGAACTTCAGTTAGGTGCAGGCTAGCTGCCCTTTCTTCATTGGCTAGTATACGAAACGCATAAAAACTGTTCAAATATCATCGCATACTGCAAACCGGCTAAAAGCGACCCCCCATTTACAGTCTGAATTGTGCCACTTTATCCGGACCGAAAGAGAAATTGACATGGGAAAATTTGGAAGATCAGCCGATTATGTCCCAGTACAGAAGAGATTTGACAGTGGAGCGTAACTAACTGAAAAATCAAACAACTCTCCGCTCATTTCTAACAGTTTAAGAAAAGCACTAAATCGACCTAACCCCAGCCCCTAGCCCCAACCCCTTACCCTAACCTCGATCCCTAATCCAAACCTCTAAACCAGACCCCTAACCTCTAACTGGTACGGCTACGAAATAAGATCTTGCCCCCGGTGAACTTTTCGCGACCTGAAAACACACACTGACGTGCATAGACTCAATAACCAAACAACTGACAAAATCTATCCACTAAAATCGGCCGTAACAGTGTACGGCAGGGCTCTAAATAGACGAACAAACCGGTCAGAGAGAGAGAGAGAGAGAGAGAGAGAGAGAGAGAGAGAGAGAGAGAGAGAGAGAG
>CACRXP010000002.1:1489617-1508501 GCA_902702965.1 Spirometra erinaceieuropaei
GGTATTCAGCGTCGTCTTCGACGGATGCCCTGTCCAATGAATGTCTTGCGTTACAAGTACAATCGTGTTGGCTGGAGTGTCGGCGTGCCCAACGGCTTCCCAAGTCAACCAGAACTCGTTAGACATATCCTTTGACGCACAAAAAACGCATCACAGCAGAAAATGTTGACATGTTGGCAAAAAATCACCTCGATCTAAACGTCTGCAGAGGCCTAAGGCGATTAGTCAGTTTTCTCTCTGCGTAGTTGTGGTGTGAGAGCGGGCGAATCGGTGATAGGCCATTCCTTCCACATAGGCACTTAGCTGGGCAGTCTTCGCCACACTAGGCGTCGAAGTTCGAGCCGACAGTCGGTGTAACTTTCACGCCAGAGGCCTTGGCGGGGAGCAGAAACTCGCTGTCCAGACACTTGTTTTGTTGCCCTTCCTGTTTGCCATTGTGGGAGTCAGGCTGGGCAGAGAGGGGGTCTGCCGCCAAGAAGCGATGGTGATTAATGATGTTGCCGACAGCCGGCCGGAGACGACGTTACCTATGGCTGGCCGCAGGAATTTCCACCTCCGAAGAACTCTGATCGCCGCCTTCCACTTCATCGTCCAGAGGCAATTTATTTCTGTCGTTCCGCATTTTTTTAAGACACTCCCCTCCCTCCGAGTGACAATGCGCCTACCCGATAGCATCACATCGGTAGCATTCTTGTTCCGGACCATGCGAGGAGGAGGAGGAGGAGAGCGCGTCCTTGACTTGTCGAACGTCGTATTACATACGGGAAAGCAACATGAAAAGCTATCATGGCCAGATCCTATTTCGTGGCCGTACCTGTTAGGGGTTAGCGTTTGGGTTTGGGGTTAGGGGGTTGGAGGTTAGGGGTTGGGGTTAGGGGTTAGACTGGGGCTTGCCTACTGCAGGTACGGCTACGAAATAAGATTCGTCTGCTATCACCATTCCCCCATGGGGTTGCAACCGTCAGTTACACACTTCACTTTCAGTTACTGGAGACAGACTATACAATGTTAAGCCTTTTGATCTCTCCAGAAAGTAATGCGCGAGTAAATGTCTCGGGACAGACTTTCTCAGCAGGCATGAGTGTTTGGGCTGAAATCCATTAACTTCAGCTTCTGCTGGTGTTGCGCCGCTGCATGATGTAGCTGCGAGGAGTTCTACCCATCATTATGCCACTCAGACTTCCTCGCGAGCCTTCTGGTATATACTATCGTTTTTTTGCAGAAATTACTGCGCGAAACTAGAGTCAGTGCTTTGGGGCAAAACATTTCAGGCTGGGCCCAGAATTTGATAGTAAAGAACTAGAAAAATTTGCTCAACAGATAGCATCTAGGAGGAACTAAGAAAAATTCAGGACTTCCTTCGTGAAAACGGGTACCTGGACAAGTTTATTGCAAAGGATATGGCCGAACGACCGGTAAAACCCGCCACACCGACTGCCGAAAAGAAAACTCTGTTCCTTAAAGTCTCTTTTCAAGGGGACGCTGCGAGTGAACTCCTAAAGAGATGCCTTGATCAAGCTGTTTCGTGAACCTTCCCAACGACAAGGGTTCAAATAACATTCTCTACTAACCCTATTTTACGCGGAGAAGGTAAGGATAAGTTGCCACCCCAGACCACTTCAATGTGCATCTATTCCTTCACTTGCTCCTGTTGAGCAGGTTATATTGGTCGCACTAGTTGGCGCTTATCCAGGAGAATACGGGAACACCTCCCGGCGTGGCTGGGAAAAGGCGAAATTAGGAGCATAGGCAGCGCCATTCTCGCGCATGTTGTCGATTCCGGACATCATGTAGACCCCAATGAAGCGTTTCGTGTGATCTATAAGGCCCCATCGAGCTATCCTAAACCACTGGGACAGCGCCTGTTAGCCACAGCAGAGGCGGCCGCCATCAGGTTGCGAAAACCAATTTTGTGCGCACAGAAGAACCACGTTCAGGCAGCGCACCCACAGTGGTCGAAGGTCGACTAACGCTGCAACTCTTTCGCGCCCTTCCGCTCTCACCCCGCCCCTGACATTGATTGCTATTACCCCACCCCCCACATTCCCACACCCAGCCTGTGTTTTAAGGCGAACTTTAATCGATTTATCTTATCACTGACGCTTTTGTACTGGCCCGACAAGAATTTATCGAAAGCTACGTATGCTCGCCACCCCGTCTTCTGATAGTGGATACTTGAACTGAAACGCATCAGCCCGGTGGCATTGCAAACTTGGTGCGGCAGCTGCGAATCTAGTCTGGACTCCCCTCTTCTCCATGCGACTGTTCTAGAGCATTCAATTTACACTTCTCCTCTCCATCAGGCCGTGTGGTAGACTTTCACGTCGCATTTTTGTGACACGCTCTCGGACACTATGTGCTGTGCGCATTCCCATTGATTCCACAGGTGCTTTTGAGGTGACCTCGGGATTCACCTTTTGAGACGTTGGACTGTCCACTGCTTTGTTTGGATTGTGGGTCGTTAGGTTGAGTAGGAGGGGACAGGGACTGAAGATCACAGCGAAAGCCCCAGCGAGCGAGGTAGACACACCACTCTAAGCCCCTGTAAACACCCAGCTTTCCGCCCGGCTTCACGAGGCTTCACGCTGTACAGGCACCATATTTCGCTAAGCGCTTCGGTTGGAGGATCGACGTGTCTCTCTCAATCCAGCACCGTTGGGGCGAGAAGCCTCGTTCTGTCGCAGGCGAGCAACCGGCCGCTTCGCGGAACGCGCCCAAGTTTACAGTGCGTGACCGATCTCATGAAATGTTGGCCAAAATTCTGGAATGCGTTTCGATTAGGAAGGAATACTTAAGTGGGGTTTTTATAATAATTATCTTGAAGCATAGCCCTATAGCATTTCCGACTCGCCAGGATGTCGGCTTTTGAATGCACTTCTTTTTGGCCTCATTCAGAAACTACACTCGGTTAAAAATGACCACTTAATTAGCATGCATTTTTCATATTGATTTTTGATGGTCTTATAAATTCAAATACATTTTACAGAAAACATGCACAAAATATGCCTTCTCTTACTCATTTGGTGGGAAATCATATTGTCCTCGTATTTTATGCCCGAAGAAAGTGTATCTTTAGGTTTTAAAAAATCTCCCCAATTCCCGAATAATTTACAGCCTGATCTTCCGTTTCATCAGCGTTTAGCAATTCCAGTCTACAAGGTGCATGCTTTCCGCGTAAGGAAAATCATATATTCCTCTATGCCTTTAAGAAGATACCACATAGAGTTAATGAAATTTTGGAATGGATCCGGACTGTGTTGTCCATTTTACGAGGAGCATTAGTAAACGGTCATGTGCGGTCTTGCATGCATGGACATCGCCGGTCTTAAAAATCTCATGATTAGAAACTTTTTTAAAACCTAAATACGCACTTTCTTCGGGCATTAAGTATGAAGACAATGTGATTTCCTACCAAATGAGCAACAGAAGGCATATTTTTGTGCATGGTTTCTGTAAAACATATTTAAATTTATAAGACTATCGAAAATCAATAGGAAAAATGCATGCTACTTAAGTAGTCATTTTTTTACCTAGTGTACTTACTGGAGGAGGTCAAAAAGAAGTGCATTCAATAGCCGACATCCAAGCGAGCCGGAAATGTTATGGGGTTATGCTGCATGATAATCACTATAACAACCCCACTTAAGTAATCCTTCCTAATCTAAACGCATTCCAGAATTTTGGCCAACATTTCATGGGATCGGTCACGCACTGTACCTTCAGAGTTCTGACTTATTGATATTGCCAGTTGAACACGGCGGATGTGTGTGCATGTGTGTGCGAGATCCATGCTGCACAAGTCCCCTTCACTATAATATAATTCACGCCTCAAACCCACTGGTGGTTCTCATCGTGGTTGACGGACGATTGTCAAGTCATTCCTTGAAGAGACAGGAAAGGGTTTGGTTTATACAGACTACGCGCCACCTTCTTGGAAAGTCAGTCACACTTTCAGGTTGAGAGGCTTGTGGACTTGCAGGCGTATAAATTCGCGAGACGACATGTGTTATATCTTTAGCGGAGGTTTTATACCATGAAAAGTACAATTAGTTACAGGGATTTTTCTTTTTGATGTTGCAGAATGCTTGGAAGTACGAGATCCATGGGTTAAGAGTGGCCTACCTCTGGAAGTCCGATCAAACGCTGGGCCGTCAGCTGGCTTCCGGTGTCCCTACGAGCTCGATATTCCCTCTCGCAGGGACAAACTCACCATGGTCTCAGCTATGTTTCTGCTGGGTCGAAAGTTCGGGTGTCAGGACATTCAGTCAGAAGTAGAGAGCTCGACTGGGCCCCATGGCTAGTATTTTCTTTATTTCGCGGGAGCCTGAGTAAGGGAGTTGAACTTCAGACAGACAGCAGGCATCCACATCGTACTGATCAAGGCTGCGTGCGGTCAGACTTTGGGTACCGGGGTCCAGGAACGTTAGCACATTCCAGCATCCAATACCGAGAGTCCGTCCCCGATTGAGTAGTCCAGCTCGCATACTATTCGCCCGCACCATTGGGCCAGGGTTGCGGAGTGCGTCGGTTCCCGCGGACGCCGTAGCATGGGTCGTAATACTGTGATTGGACATATTTCATAAGGTTTCTTGGGAATTTCGAATACGGGCGGGTACCCAACAGCCGCTCGGATGCCAGGATGCCGCTCGAGTGCCAGGACATTCAGTCAGAAGTAGAGAACTCGATGCTTCGACTGGGCCCCAGGGCTAGTATTTTCTTAATTACCAATCTAGTGTTTCTGTGGCGGTTCGACCATCGAAGTGCCGAAGTCTACCGCCTGCCCTGCGGGGTACACACAGCATCGGTGGTCTGCTCACGAGTCAGTCTATAGTTTCGGGCACGCGCAGCGTCTACTGCATTCTCACTTCTCTCACTCGTCTTGCTCCGATGGGATGACACAGAGTCAGAGAGACAACAAGCGGGATGGGCGCGGGTGCGGCGGCGGCGGCGGCTGACAAAGCTAAAAAGGTCGTCTACGCGTACCGCACACACGACCTACCCTCCACTGGATGTTTGAGATCACTGTACGGTCCGTTCGGAGTTCAGATTTGTCAGAATTCCATAAAGGCCACACTGCGGACAAACCTTTCGTATTCCCAAAAAGTCTGAGCAATCGCAGTGAAAGTAACTGCTGCTGACAAGTTTTGGGTCCACCGGTTTCCAAGACTGACTCGGTTTCCTGCGATGTATTTTTTTCCAACCAAACTCTTGAGTGTGTACTTCCGTAAATGCTCGCAGAGAATAAAACAACGCCTTTGTTGCCAGGAGCTCTTTCTCGCCGTAGAAGAAAGATCAAAATTTGTTCGTCATAGAAGAATAACCTAATCTGGGTGTTGATCTCAATGTCACCTCTTTCGACCTCAGAGTCTGACGTATTTAAGCTTCCCCCGACTGTCTTTAGAGGTAAAATACCGCTGACTTCACTTCCTGTTGCATTTCTTTTAATGCCTCCCTTCGGCTCTCGACGGGCCTTTCGAACAGACTCGCGATTCTCATTCCTTTGCTTGTTCACACTTAGTTGGCTTCGATAAATGCATCGTAAGCATATTTCCTTACAAATGGTTGGAGTAGTTGCAGAGTGGGAACTCCGTTTTCACTAGGTAGTACTTTTCGAACTGCTATCTGCAGACCAGTTGAATAATAGTACCAGTAAACGTTGATATCTGAGCACTCTTTTACGACTACTTCTCCAACCTAGCCGGACATGAGGCCTGAAATGCAGTAGGCAGTTGAGAAGTGTTTACTGACCCCGGAATAACAATTCCTGACTTCTTTGCCATCTCTGGCCACACACCCGAGATTCGAACTCGGGGTTATTTGATCATCCGTGAACGCTCTCACTACAACACACTAACGGATTCCCTCCATGTCGGTGGAGATCGCGAGTACCTAGTCATATGGGAGGGTGGAAATAAGCACTTTTGATTTGCCTTGGAGGCGAGAGTCTACAGCCCAGGCAGACGGGCGCGTGGCGACTGGCAATCAGTAATTGCTTATAAAGATAAGGACGAGACTGAAATGGTTATTTCTGTCTTGTTTGCCAATGACACCTTTATTCCCGTCGTGGGTCGTTCTAGAAATTTCGGAGTGGAATGCAAGACCATTCTAAAGTGCTTCTCCGTAGGTGAAACTGGATTAGGGCTTGTGTCCTCCGCTTGTCGACTCCCTGCAGCCGATCACTGAGTTTCAAGGTCAACCGAAACCGGCCGTATTAAATCCTCCAATCCGGATGGATCGGTGAATGCTGATTTCGTGCAACGTTTGGTAGTCCGGACGTCAGCAGTTTGAACGCGAATCCTTGTGTTACTGGCAAATCGTTTGGGATAAATGTTAGCGTTTGTGTACCGGGTCTTCCGGACTCGTTGTTAGGTTACGGTTGATAGACGAGGACGAAGAAGGTAGAACTTCATTTCAGTTTCTTTCGTCCTTTTCGGTAACATTTCTCGTTTACGGACTGCTTGTCGGTTTGCCACTGCCTGCGTTGGCTTAAGACAGGAGCTCCACGACAAACCGGAATTGCAGGTCTTCCGTCCAGAAATTAGGGCAGATAGTTTCACGTCACTCCTATGGTATTGTGAGTTGACCTTCACTATCTGGGGAAGGGGGAGGCGGGCGCAGTGCTTGAATGATGAACAAAATGACTGACAGTTAGACCGTCAATTCCGACGATGTCCACCGTGCCTGCTTCACAGCGAGGTGAAGCAGGCACGGTGACTTGCACAGCACCTACCGCACACTCTCCACCTCCCCATCTAGGCCCGACACCAAGACAAAGTCCAGAAAACCAGAGACGGGCGAGGTCGCAGGTGGATAGCGCGGCCGAGCTCGCACTTTTGGCGCTCCGCGTTACGCCACCTGGTCCACACAACTCTTGAACACCATTTTAACTAGTAACAGCAGCACCACAGTGGGTAAGAAAGACTACAAGGATGACTGGGCAGCCATGCTCACCACCTGTGTCCCCAGCGGGAGCGTAGGCTCATCTATCAGCAGGGAACCAGGTGTGGGAGAACTGCCGGACGGTACCAGGCTGCGAGGCCCATGGATTGCTGATCCTGGCATAGCAGACGCTGACAATCCTTGAGGCCCAGAAGGGTGACACGCAGCATACCACCACGTGTGTAAAAACCAACCTGCAAGCTGGAGCCGAAGAGTGACCGTTCATTTGGTCTGCGATAGTTCCCTTATGCCGTGCAGACTTTGTATTGCCTGGAGGCGACAAGATGGCCAAAACTTTTACAGACGTCACTGCGATAGTCAAGATCCGGCAAATTTAGTTTCTCGGTTCAGAGGTATAAACAATATCGAGACAAAATGAAAGCAGTGCACCATATTAGAAAAGTTATTTTAAATATTTAAAGACAAGAAAGTCGGTATGGGCCTGTAGGTGTACCAAAAATCGGAAGATGGACATGGAGCTGAAGCATTCGTGAATACTAAGCCAAATCCCATAAATGATGCTCTAGAAACTCGGTGGGCTGCTTTATCCTTCTTGAATGGAGATGATTTTACCATTTATTGCTCCCCAAACTACCGGCACTTTGCCACAGCGGGCCGGAGTCAACGCTATCAACATCTCTACGGCTGCTAGAAGGGAAGGCCTCCGGGATAAGTGATGGTTCTGTTGTGTTGGCAATCCAATTAGGCAAAATTCCGCCTTCTGTCCAAAAAAGGCAGACACTTCGAGGTAGTGAGCGGGGCGTTTGGATCATATAATTGAGTGTAAATCAGCAGACTGATTTGCACTTTGGTTCACGGAACCCCGCCACGACGCTGGAGACAAGGATGGACCCTGGAAAACTTTGAGAATTTTCTGCCAAGGTTGTATGCAATCCAAACACGCGGTGTATCGACCCAGTTCAGTGCCTGGCTCTAATAAAACTGAGACATGCAATAAGGCGCATGGTAAATGCGCAAGCGCATCTATTGACAGGCAACCAGGTGTCGAAGAACTGCCAGCGTATACCAGGCCGTGAGTCCTATGGTTTGCTGATCCTGGGATAGCAGACGCTTACAGACCTTTCGGCCCAGAAGGGTGACAAAATGGAGACGCTGCGCATGCACTGACACACATGTCCTGCGCCACCACGCTTTGTCCTACGACTTTGAGGTCAGTAGTGTTGCTGTTGGCTGTTGCTTTTTTACTTTTGGCCGGTTCTCCTCTCGTTTTGCAGCTCTACGATGCGCAGGCTGCCAGCGCGCCCTACCGGTACACCCGGCTCTCCTCAGAGCCCGCTCGTGGCCCCTCCCGGTCGTGCGGCGGTTCGCGCAAACAGTCCCTCTCTGGTCTGACGCCCTCTGAACAGGAGTACCAGATCAAGCGCTGCAGCAGCACCGGCAGCTCCTTCAAGTTCTACTCCCTGGACGGGCCTGGCAGCGAGACAAACGACCAGTCGGGCGGTGGAGACGGCGGCGGCGGCGGTGACGGTGTGTCCTTTGAGAACTTCACTGGCAGTGAGCCTGACCAGGGGTACAATGTGAACGCCCTCTGTGCAGATCGCTACCACAGCGAGGTTGACTTTGAATTTGCTCATCAGAAACGTTGGATGCGCCTGTTGATAGCTACTGAGAGGGCCTTTGCTGCAATTGAGGCCGTTCTACCGACAGGCGTCCGAATGGCCGATTGCCCAAGTGAGTAACCTTTTGAAAATATCTGCTCACTTGCGTGTTTCATGCCTGCGGCATATAATTCGGTTGCTTGAAGTGGCAATTCACGTCTTTGGTAGCACTGCCTCCGTACTCAATGCTGTTGGGGTTGGTCACTACGTAGAGTTTGCACGTATTCCTTATTGCAGCCTATCAAAGCCACAAACCTACGGAAATGCAACCAAAAGACCAACAAATATCGATCCGCACAATCACATTACTTCTCCCTCCTGCCTGCCTTAGTGTCGATTGCTCACCGTCTAGATTTTTAATTTAGTCGTCTATACACAAATTTCGATCGATTATGCAGACGGCTATCTCCATATACATGCGTTCTCGTCTCTAAATGTGACACCGCCGTATTTTTGAAAAAAGGACTGCCAAATGTTTCCGGGGTAGAATCAGATTTTCCAGATGGATCCTTGGAACTGAGGACGGGTGTGATTGGACACTGGAGTTTGGTTCTTTATTCTTCTCCATCTTTGAATTCTTAGAAAGGAGAAACGTTATCATTCGGGTTTTAAAAATATTTTTCGGTTTCCGAATAATTGCAGACCCAGCCTTCCGTCCCAATTGTGTTTGGGGTTTCCAAACTATAAGCTGTAAACTTATACTCAAAAAATCATATGTTCCTCTGTCCCCATACAGAAAGCCCCACATAGAGCTCACCAGCTTTTGCAGTAGATACGGACCGCGTTACACACTTCATAAGGAGCATTAATAAACAAACAGGTAGAGTGCTACTTGAACAGAGATTTCAGCGTCCTAAAAACCTCATGGTTGCAAACTCCTTTAAAATGGAAATTTACTCTATCCTCTAGTAGAAACTTTTAAGGAGATATGAGTTACTACAAAACGAGTGCAAGAAATGATATTTCAGTGGACGCTTTCAATAAACCTGCATTTATAAGGGCGTAGCAGATGAAGGAAGAATTCATACCTTCAACAGATGTGATTTTTTCAGGCGCTCGGATAGGCGTGCATTCAAGAACCGACACCCTACCGTCGGTGGAATACCCTTTGGCATTACGTTGCATGGTTCTCAATATTACAGCCTAACCTAAGCAATACTTCCTAACACTGAAGTAATATTTCAGAATTTCGGACAATATTTCATGAGATACGCCACCTACTGTGGGTGGTTCCTTGGTTGCCTTTCCACGCGCGTATTGGGTAGGCGTAAGGACTTCACTTGATTGATGTCACGCGTCAAAGTCCAAGTTCGAAGCAATTTCGCATGTTGGGGTGAAGGGGCTCTGGCGCTAGTAATTAGCCCTGCAATCCCAGCAGCAAACAACCAACCAGTCAAACCCAGACAGTTGTTATAACGGCTACTGACTAACACAGACGCACAGTTCTCTCTTCGCTTGGCTGTTTGTGTTTTTAACTTCAGGAATTCTTCAAGGCATGAGAAAATCCGGACGCCGCCGTAGTAAGTGAGGTGGACAATTATATGGACTTTTTCAAGTCGTTTCGCCTTGTGGAAATAGGGCACCTCAGCATCCGCCCCCACCTTTCAGTAGTAAACAAAACGGACCACTAACTGACGAAGTGGGGTTAGACGATGGGAATGCTGGCGATGGTATCTGTGTGTGTGTGCGTGTGCAGGCGCGGCGTGCAAAGTAGCCTGCAGAAACACACACACACACAAACACAGTCGTGATTGTCACCACGTCGCCCCCCGTGAGTACCGACGTATATCCCTTTGGTTTCTTCCAGCCTTGCCCGCCTGCATTTATCGATGCAGCGGGTACTCTCCTAGTGCCGACTAAAGTGCTGACAACCATAAAGACGGCGAAAAGTTAAGTTATGGCCTGCGTAAATAAACCTGCCATCTTTGCCTTGAAAAGGAAGTAGTCATCACTTGGGCACTGCTGTTGCGGCTGCAGTTCAATTGCCGTCTGTGGTGACACTAAAACGATCTCCTCCTCCTCCTCCTCCTCCTCCTCCTCCTCCTCCTTATTCTCCTACTTCTTCCGTTCCACTTTTTTTTTCTCAAAAAGTATTCTTCCTCCCGATGAGCGGATGAACTGGCACGCACTAAAAAAACTATGCGGCAGCGAAGTTAGCTGAGACGCTTCTTTAACCGCCCTCACAAAGTCATCGTTTTTCTGCTTATTTACCCTGCCAGCTGGTTTTCACAGAACTGCTAATTCGACTTCTTAAGTTTCCGTAATCTCGGCTAGAAAATACTCTGCAATGAGGCGCAGGGTTGCGAAACAAAATTTTATCATTGAAATTCAATAGTGCGACTATTGTAAAGTGGAGGTGGTTGGATGTTTTTTTTCGCCTGTGTTGTTTGGTCAGCTCCTTCAGGTAAAGTGTGTACTTTTTTCGTTGGTGTCCACCTTCGCGACAGCGGTGACTGGAAAAATGTAATGGGGTGTGTGCTTGCTAAGACGTCTTTTGCGGATGAATCTGCGTCTACGGACATCACTCCAGATCGAATGCCAGCCGAACTGGTGGCTGCTACAAGTCACCATAGCAAAATAATTTGTCACTCCCTCTCGCTCTCTTCTCGCTATCAACTACTCGTGTTGTTCATTAAATGCGTGCGTGATGTAGTGAAGGCGGACAAGATTAGCATGCTTTTATCCCTTCACATACGCACTATATTCTATGACGATGTTCCTGTCTACAGACTGGGAAAATGTTCAGCTGAAAATCCCTCGTTCAGTGTATCCCGGCATTCATTCTTCGCTTTTTGCATAATATAAGTACGGTCTATTGTTGCACTTCACCTACATGGGTTTAGCGCTTAGGCACGTATTTTGTTTCTGCATCCTCTGCTTCTTCATCTTCCCTTTTTTGTTATTTGTTCCCCGCTCATAGTGACCACCACCACCACCACCGCCACCACCACCACCACCACCACCACCACCACCACCTCCTCCTCCTCCTCCTCCTCCCCTCCCCCTCTCCCTGCCCCCTTTCTTACTGATGTCGGCAAAACTACTATCACGAGGTGCCTGTGTGAGAAGGTATGGGCATCGAGCTGGAGCATCACCTCTACCTTATCGTCCACAACTGTCGGTGGTAAGCCTGGCGGCATTTTGTCCAGCGCAGCTGCTTTGTATGCGCCCACTTCCTTCTCTACCCAGCCGTGCACCTCGACTGTCTTCATCGAGGCGCCGGTTTCGCTCTTCTTCCCCAGCACCCTCTGAGCTTTCTCCGACGTGAAGATGGCAGGCACGCGCGCGCCTGCGCTCAGTCTAGTAGATTAATCCTGGTTTCTTTTTGCTTCTACGCGGCCTCGCACTGCAGTTGCCGCCGCTGCAGAAAACCCCTCGAATGCTCTCGTCTATCCTCCTCCTCTTTTTTGTTTCTGAAAAACCGGTCCCAGTCACGCACGCACGCGCACGTACCCGTGCCCCCGCCCTTGACTGTTCTTGCGGAGTTCTCCTCCTCGGCACCAGTCGCCTGTGTACTTGCCCGCTCTAAAGTGCTGTGTGCTTGTGTGGAAAAGGTGGCGACCACAGAGCGTACAAACATAAGTGTTTGGGAAGAAAGTCCTTTGTTTTTCCGGAAGGGCTGTGAAGAAACAAACTGTCTGGGTAGCCACTGCGCAGCAAAAAGCCACCTATCACTTGCTCCCTCCCAAGACACTTTAAGGCCTCCCCTCTAACAACTTCCTTCCTCCCTGTATGTTCCTTTTCCTCGCCTGCGGAGGCACTTGGCTGTTTGCGGCTGTGGTTAGCGCTCTTCAATAGACAGCCTTGACTCCGAAAGTGTCTTTTGCTTTCAGCGACGATCACCGAGTGCCGCAAATATCATCGCCTCGCTTTGCTCTTCTACGTCTGATGCCCGAACCCTAAAACGGCCAGTCTACGACGGCGTTGCAGACGTAATAAACTCTGGATGACTAGGAAGGTCACCTAGAAATCCGATCTTTTGTTTATGAATAGTAGTTATAGTTGCCTTTTAATTTCCTTGGAAATTCACCGCGAACTTGGAGTAGATCAGTATATTTAAGTTCTGTAGGCTCAGACCGAAGTTTCTATGTATGAATATTCGGGCCGATGTCCATCAGGCACAGCGGATAACCGCGTCATATTCATTAACTGCCGACAGGCAGCTAGTAGTATGCTTTAGGGTAAGGCGATTCCATACTAACAGCACAGGTTGTGGCCAAAAGCCCATACACGCGTGTTTCGCCGATATTTTGCCGCCGCATGACACAGTTGCGAGGGAGTCGACTCGTCACTGGGTCCCCAGCATTCCGTTATAGGTGCCGCTGTTGGTAGTAGTAATAACAGAAGTGGTGGTGGTAGTAACAGTGACCGCGCGTTTGGAGACCGGGTCGTGGGCGTGGCACGCGTAGACGGGCTCTCTGGTTCTGTCAGCCACTGCGCCCACTCCCCATATCGGACAACTTACTGGAGGAGTAAGGTCGGTGGTCTCTGCGCATATTTATCATTATAAACAATCTGACACGCTTGAATCTATCACGGGGCACTAAAAGCCATGGCTTGGAGGGTTGGCAACTGACAGGATAACTCGGGCCTCGCGATCTACCCAGTGTGTATTTGAGTGGAGTGGCCGACTGGGAGTCAGGCTACAATGGCTCTTTCTCAGTGTGGCCTCCATGGCACTCCCATTCAGTGGGATCTGCGCAGATGCGGTGGCACGCGCTAAGATGGGGAGTTTCGCAGTGACAGTCACCTGCTTTTGTCTCTGATGATGGATTCGGACAAGAATCCGAAACGTCAGGCGAATAAAGCTCTTGTTCCAGCGATCGTGTCTTCTTCTTCAAGTCACCTGCGCCCTCTCCCGCCCCCGGTCTTCTTGACTCCGACTTGAAAAGGGGCCCAGGTGGGGGGGGGGGGGGCGGTGGTGAAAGTGTGGTAGATGCTGCTAAGGTCTACCATCACTATGACCTAATCCAAACGCGAATCTCCGTCTCTGCGCCCACCATACTGTGGACATCGTCCAAGTCGACGGTCGAACTGTTGAACGTTGCAATGTTGATAGTGGCGAACTTCACATTCATGTGATATTTGAAGTTCATTTCAACGCGATGGGTGATGGTGCCTGCATAAACCTGTTTGCGGTGGAAAACAAAAAAATAATGAAGTGGTGAGAGGGGGTCAATAAATATGTTGACGAAAGAAATGGGAGAAGGATCATGACAGTTATGATTGTGATGTCACTTAGATGACTGTTGTGGTCATATAAACATTGCTATTGCAGCCAGGCGCACGATCTTTTCAGAGAGGACTGCGTCGGTCGCCGACTACCAGTTGACAAACAAGCTGAGCTCTTCCTTAACGGGTGTTTCGTATCTTGTTCGAAGAATATTTTTGTTATTGACATTTACTGTACCAATTGTTCTGGACGGGCTAAAAGGAGTGGGGTTCGCAGTTGCTTGGTTCACCAGAAACCAGTACGCGTCACTGACATCCTACTTGGTGCAGTTGTGATCATGCCTGCTTTAACCGACCTCGATGATGTCGCGGATTGTACCTCTCCGCACTCGACGATCCGCAGTGATCCGTGAAGAACAACGGAGCTTAAACTGGAGTAGATCAGTTCATTCAAGGCCTATAGGCACATACTGAGAATTTTATACATGAATATTAGGACCAAAGTCCATCAGCCACAGCGGGTAACCGCGTGGGCCAAAGTATTCATGTATAAAATTCTCGGTCTGTGCCTATAGACCTTGAATAAACTGATCTACTCCAACTTCGTAGATAATTTCTGAGAGCTTAAACTAACATCTCTACCCGGCAATTCATCAAAAGCCACGCTCCGATTTCCATTATTTGCGCCCGTTTAGACAGGCCATCTGGCGCCTTCCCGAATGTTTTTGCTGTCGGCTGCAATCGACATCTGATTCGGTACCTACCATTTCTAGACTGCACCAATCACCTTTGGTCTCTGCGCTTATCCACCGTGCGGCCTCGGGGGACGTCACGTTAGTCCATTTTGAACAAAATTCCGCGACTGTCCGGTTACGTGGATTCAGGAGTCCCTCTCTCAGACCATATCCACTTACGCCATACAACAGCACTGTCGAGGTGGAGGAAGTCAGGCCTTCCTCAATATAGTCAATCAGACAGAGCTTTTTTGCGCCTCAACCCGATTAAATGTCGCGCCGCCCTCTTGTCCCTCTGTGTTTACTTCCGGCTCCAAATGTCGTGAGGCAGTGCGCGCAGTTCTCTCCCGTTTCATCCCCGATACCTGCATGCGGCTAGCGAAGTCTGCATGAACAAACCAACTCCAGCTGCTGGCAGACCCTCGATAGCTTTTTTCAATCGGACATGCCCCATGAGGCCGGCGTAGCTCAAGCACTTTTTTTCCAGTAATGCCGTCTTTGGGGGCTGTCAAGTTGACGGTAAGAAAAGTTGCTGTTGCTGCTGCAACTGCCAGGTATGTATAATGCCCTCCGTTACGGAGGTATGCATTTTCGGGCACCTTCACGCTCCACAGTAATTTCCCACTTCAATGCAGCCTCGGCCCTCCCTAGCGGTTGTTTACCCTGGAGTCAAAAAAACTACTGAACATTGCTTTCGTTTGGGCGGCAGACAGTCGGTGGGACTCTGGATTAACTGAGGTGAATTCGTATGACAAACAGATTGAAGTTTAAGGTATGATTTCATTTCTCAAGACTACCAGAGTTTCGATATCTTTGGATATCCAGGCTTCGTAGGATGCGTTCGCTTGACGGGATTCGGGCGTTGTTTCTGCCTTGTTTCAAAGCCGATGCTTCCACGTCACGACAATGCTGACCCTGGTGTTTTTCTGAATGGACGAGATAAGACCCCAGCAAGCTACAGCTACTACAATTCTTTGCACTTGCCGATAGTTTGATCTACATAGGCGGATCTGATCAAAACGAGACACGCGACCATTCGCCTCTCAGCCGCGCGGTTGACCACTACTACCATGGAGATCAATGGTGCCTTGTGCCCTGCACCCATCTTGGTCCAACGGCAAGACTAAGTCAGAACTACTAGAGATGGGTTTGGGCGCCGTGAATGACCTGACAAAGAGAGCCCCCTACGCGTGTAATAGCCTCCTCCTCCTCCTCCTCCTCCTCCTCCTCCTCCTCCTCCTCCTCATAACTGCAGCATGCTTCACAACCAAAGTCCTCGGACTTGGAGAGGCTGACCGGCTAATCTCATTTAGTTTCGCCCGCTAGTCCTAACGGTTACCGGAGTGCGGTGGCTAAACGCACCAGGTCTTCATGGAGTTACAGTTGGGAGCCTGGTTTTAGATGAGGTCAGTAGCGTAACAACCTCGTTTAACTAAGCAGTTGGTGCGACTGTGTATCCACCACAGTGACCAGTCAGGCAGCCTATGACGCGACGGCGACGTCCATCGGGTGCCCCCGCGGAGTGGGTGCAGCAGCGGGAACTTGAGCGGGTTATATTGAGACAGACTTGCACAGCGTTTACCGCACTTTCTCTTTCCTCGCCCATCTGCCTCTGACGACAGGACAATGTCAAGACGACCGGAGGTGGGCTCAGATGCAGTGGTTGACAAAGTTAGACGGCATGTCTACGCGTGCCACGATCGACCTCGTCCCCGGCAAATCTACGAGGCTTTCACGTGTGTGGCTCGGACCTCACATCAGTGACAATACCATACGATGTTAGAGGGACGCTCTCCAATCGTTTTACAGAACTCACTCGTCCCGCGATGTGTCTTAGGGTTCTCTCTCTCTCTCTTGAGCCCAACCAGTAGTCGCACAGCGGCACATGATATAGACAGAAAAGCACTGCCGACAAAGACAAGGGAGATTGGAATGGCCATTTCTGGCTTATTAGCCGTCGTCAGCCATAGTTCACATCAAGAAGGGCATTGTGGCCTGACTCCCAGCCCTGAGAAGAAACGAGGTACTCTGTTAGTTGGCAACCCTTCAAGTCACGAGTCTTAGTGCATCGTGGTAGATTCAAGTCCCTCATGTACCATGCGATTGGACTCCCTGGTGCCGGCCTCACTCTCTCCTCCCTCGCCCCTGCACCACCGGAGTGTTCAAGCTTTTCGACAAAATGGTGATGAGATTAAGGTCAATGGCTGACGTGGAGCGAAGGCCGGTGTCTTACGGCGGACTGCGCTGCTCTGTTAATGCGTGCCGTGAGTTAAACCGGCTCCTGTTTTAGTCCAACGCATCTGCGCAGTGCAGCCCGCTGTGGGACTCTATACAGTCCATGTGATCACTAGCTTGTCAACGGACACAACGCGTGCATTAGTCCGATCCAGGAGTCCTTCGATAGTTTCCGTGGACGAATCTTATGGAGAACTTAGTCAACTTGTGTATCCAGCAATATCTAACTAAAAATCGTCATTCTATGGGGCTTGTAAGCTTAGTGTTTTCGAAGTTCAATGAAAGGAGTGTGGGGAATTTCGGACAACTTTCTTACTTTATCCGCCTTACGGATGTTGTCCTCCTCCTCCTCCTCCTCCTCCTCCTCCTCCTCCTCCTCCTCGGTTTTTAGAAGAGCCTTCCCTTTTTCATTATATCACATCGGAATGCACATCTCGTCAGTTATTCAGATATATATATATATATAATGTTAGGGGGCGCTCACCGATCGTTCATACGGAACTCACTCGTTCCGTTGTGCCTTATAGACTCTCTCTCGAGCCCAACCAGCAGCCGCACAGCGGCGCATGATATATAGGCAGAATAGTATTACCGACAAAGACAAGGGAGACTGGAATGGCCATTTCTGGCTTATTAGCCGTCGTCAGCCAGCCATACCCAAGCCCGAAGTGTGGAACACCCGAGCCTCGAACTCGCGACCTGTTGTATATTCCCGATCGAAAACCGACAAGGCAACGGGCTCGTGGCCCGGTGAGTAGAGGCGTTGACTTCTAAACCAACAGGTCGCGAGTTCGAGGCTCGGGTGTTCCACACTTCGGGCTTGGGTATGGCTGGCTGACGACGGCTAATAAGCCAGAAATGGCCATTCCAGTCTCCCTTGTCTTTGTCGGTAATACTATTCTGCCTATATATATATGTGCTGGAAGATGGCCATCCCAAGAAACATAATTCGAAGAAGAATGCGTCCTTTGGGAAAATGAACAAACTTTATTTCGTAAATTTTCGAGTCCGGTTCCCCAGCTCGTCTTCAGACGTGTAGTTAGTGTGAAGAAACAGTCAAAATTTTAAACATGCCCAAAAAATCGATATTGCTCTGTCATGGTTGAGGATGGGTTAGTGCTGTGGGCTGAGGTCACGTCTTGATTGGCTATTTCCTTTTCCATTTTTCCTTGAGATTTATGTACATGGCGTCAAGGTCGATGCGTCGATTGATGCATGAATCATCAGAGTGAATGGCCTCTAGGAATTCTCGGCCTTTCTTATGTGGGCAGGAACCGATAATGCGTGTTTTATCCCAAGCGAATTTGTGCCCATTTTCAAGAGTATGCACGGCCACTTGGGATAAGTGGTCCCGCCTCTTCACTGCCAATTGGTGTTCATGTAGGCGTGTAGAGGCGGATTTTCCGGTTTGACCACAATACACTGCATTACAAGTGCCACATGGAATCTTATAAACTACTTCTTTTTTATCCAAATAGCCAACCCTATCTTTAGGGTGTACAAGCTGATTGCGTAGCACTTTATCTACCTATACTTTTAGTCGCTATGCGAATGTCCGCGAGGCTTCTTGTTTGAGCCTCGAGGCACGACGGAACGAGCATGTTCTGTAACCTGATTTGTGACCGCCTCTTAGAGTGAGCGAGCCTTAGGGGTTGCAGAATGACGGGGTTGAATATGGCTGACTGTCTGTGTCGATAAAGCTTTCCAGGTGAGCGGCTGCTGATGGACCTCGAGATTGAGCCCCAAGGCAGGACAGGACGAGCGTTTTCTGCAACGCGACCGGTGATGTATGTGCGACTTTATCCTTTACTACTGCGCTACATATAATGAGTTCCTATGTTCATGAAGAATCCTCAATGAACCTTAAGTGAGCCTTCGCATTGGAATAAATTCCTAAGCGCTGCTGTATATTCAGGTACAACTAGTGTTGCATTAAGTCCTGCAATGAGGTATCACGGCTTTTCTTTGAAGATATCTTGACCTACTCATACTAGCCAACTTTTGGTTTGAAGCATTTTGTCCCCGGTACGAAGCTGAAGTAGGCAAGAACGGCAGGATTTATTGGCACCAAAAAATTTCGCGACTGCTCTTCAGCTGCTTCCTGTCGCTTCATAAGAGGGATAACGAGTGAGAACAATACAACAGATTTGAATTCATGCGGAAAATCGATGCAGAAACAGCAAGG
>CACRXP010000002.1:1516511-1537979 GCA_902702965.1 Spirometra erinaceieuropaei
CAGTTCGGGTATTTGTGGAACTCACCGACGGCGCCTGACAACGCTGCAGGGCTTTGGCCACTGCTGTTCCAACCACACTTTTGCCATCACAACAGGGTCTGTGAGCTAATCCCGCCGCTACAGTATGTGACGCCTGTTCAACCACTTACCTGTAGGCATGCGAGGGTGCATTTCCAGCAGACGATCGGGAGCACATGTGGACGGTCTGGTACAAGAGACACCTCCTACCCCCCTACGCAATTGATACGAAATTGGTGCCCTACCTGTCTTTTTTCCGCGAGCGCGCGAGACAGAGTCCAGTATCTGCCAGTAGACACGCTCCTTTTGCTCAGCTGTTTCCGAACACTGTCCAGCAAGTCTTTGACCTGTACTTCTTACAATCTGTATGATAACGAGACTGGCAAGAATGCACGTCTTCGAGGGTGTCCATTGACCTGTCAGGCTATTACAATCGCCACCGTGTATCGACATCCGTCCCGTTTGCCTTCCCTTGCGGCTCTGCGCGTGGAAGATGAGGAAAACCTGTCGGTTTTTGACCACAATCACTTGAGAATGGCCCCTGGAGTGAAGTAGGCGAACGAGGGCCTCTCACCCCGTCCAAGAAAAGCGACTGAAGTGGTTTACATCCGTTCTCCAGTGCCTGTCCCCTGAGTTAACTCCTCCGGCCCTAGATTCGACATCGCTGCGAAGAGGAGGTCGGCTCAAAGCCCAACTCAGCACGGTCCGTCAAGGAATGGAGGTGGTTACTGACTTTTTTGAATTCGTCGCTGCGTAAGGCATGGGCACATGAACCCCCCGTATCACGGGTGGCCTTTCACTAAATTCCGGGGGGGGGTTAGTGTTAGAGTGACTAGTGAGTTCATTCCTAACAAATGCCAACATTACGGGGGTGGGGACAGGCCCGGTTGCTGGTTCACTCCGAGCCGGTTGGGATCCGTGTCGTTCCCTACTGGTGTTGTGGTATAAAATCCTCGTCTGTGTCCGTCATGGACCAGGAAGTGTGGTGGTACGCCTAGGCACGGATTTTCGTCTTGTCAACCACCTGCGTCCTCTCCCGCCTCCGGCCTTTTTGATTCTGTCTTTAAATCGGACCCCAGTGGGCGAGGAGGAGATAGTGCGGTAGATGCGGCGCAAGTCGCCTTGCCTGTTCTCGCCCTGTTGTGGAGCACACGGTGGACATCATCGGTCACGACGGTCGAGCTGTCACCATCGACTTCTTTTACATCCCAATTTCAAAGTCATTTCCTCAGCTCATTCGTCCACTTGACGCCTGTGCGCTTCCGACAGTGCCAGCCACCTGCGTCCTCTCCCGCCTCCGGTTTTCTTGACTCTGTCTTGACGCAAGGCCTAGATGGGGAAGAGGAGGGAATGCGAGAGATGCAGCGCAAGTCTACCATCCCTCTAAACTAACTCATGTGCAAATCACTTTACTTGTTGCGACTATTCAGGCTGGTCCTACTTTTATCTAGTTTCCTTGCCGAAAGCCGACTTAACGGTCCCTGTCAGATATTCATGGGTATTTTGGCAGATTTTGAATAATTCATATTGACCCAACTGTGAAAAAACTCGGCGCCTCGGTGAGATTCGAACCCACGCAGTAAGGAGAAGGCTTTAGTACAGCCAACGCTCTAACCTGCCAGATATGCCAGTAAAACCGTATCACTGAGGTGTTAAAAGCTTTACGCTGTTGTATGAAGAGGATCCAACGAATAGCATAACCGACAAAGACAATGGAGACTGGGAGATCTGAGGAGTCTTGCAGTCCTACTGAGACAATAGTTAGGTTCGCAAGACAGTGAATAGTTGAACTTGAGGACTTACCACAGCGCCTTATTCTACGAAACTCAAAAATGGGGAGTTAGACGAACCCTTCACCCTCTAGTAAGGTCCATTAATTGACCAATCTCTTGAAGTGTTGAACGAAATTCTGGAATGCGTTTTCGATTAGAAAGGATTACTTTATTGTGGCCGTAATACTGATAATAATGTAGCATAATCCCAAGATACTTCAATCACACCAGGAAAGCGGCTGTTGTATACTTCACAGGGAGCATTACTATATGCACAGACACGAGACTACATGAATGGACATTCCTAGGTGTTAAAATGCCATAATTATAAACTCCCATCAAACCAAAAAATATCCTTTTTACAGTAGATGCGCTAACTCATGAAATGTCAACCAAAATTCCGAAATGCGTTCTCGTTTCGAAAAGACAAATTAAGTAGTGTTGTAAAACTAATCATGATGCAGCATAAATCTATAATGATCCAGTTACCTCAGGGTGGCGGCTTTCGAAGGAACTTATTATCGGCTGCATGCAAGATCTATACTCTGCAAAAATGGCTGCTTAAGTAACATGCGATTTTCTCATTGATTTTCGATGCCCTTGAAAATTCAATTATATTTCATGAATCCGACCTGCTGTTACACTTGCATTCAGGGTTTCAAAACTACAAGCTGTATATTTTTCGTGTACGGAAAACCAGGCATTTCTCTACGGTGTTAAGAGGAGACCATATGAGGTTCATAAAATTAAGCAGTGGATTTGAGCAATATTGTTAACTTTACAAGCCACATTCGTAAATGCAAATACATGACGTTTCATGAACGGCCATCTAACGGTATTAAAAAATCCCACAATTAAAAAACTTTTTTAAAACCGAATTATCCTCTTCTTTTGAGTATGAAATTGGAAGAAGACGTGATTTTCTACCGAATAAGTAGAAGAATGAATATTTTCTGCATGTTTTTCATGAAATATAATTGGATTTTCAAGGACATCGAAAATCAATGAGAAAATTGCATGCTACGTAAGTAGTCATTTTTTGCAGAATATGGCTCTTGCATGCAGCCGAAAATAAGTTCTTTCGAAAGCCGACACCCTGAGGTAACTGGATCATTATAGATTTATGCTGCATCATGATTAGTTTGACAACACTACTTAATTTGTCTTTTCGAAACGAGAACGCATTTCGAAATTTTCGTTGACATTTCATGAGTTAGCGCATCTACTGTAAGTATAAACTTTAAAAAAGACGTTCTTTACTATTAAATGAGTACGAAAGAATATTTGTGAACTCGTTTTCGAGAAAATATATTTTAATTTATAAGAATATCGAAAATTAATGGAAAAATTGCATACTGTATGAGTAGTCATTTTTTTACCGACCGCGGTTTTTGCAGGCGTCCGAAAAGAAGGCCATTCAAAACCGGTATCCCGGAATGAATAAAACATTTCTGGATTATGTTGGACGATAATGAATATTATAACCCCACGTAAGTAATCCCTCCTACTCGAAAATGCAATTCAGACTTCCGGCCAACCCTTCATGAGGCTGATCCCTGACTGTAGGTCATCCCGTTACACTTCACCGTCGGCGTTCGTATTTTCAATTGGACAAGACAGGGCGTGGACACTTGAGGCTTTGGAAACTGTTTATCTGGGTTCGTATCCCCAGTATTGCTCAGTGGAGCTCAAAGTACGGCCGACATAGACAAGTGGACTAGTCTCTTGTCATCAATGGCACGCCGTCAAAGCGCGGACGCAAGCACTCGCGTAGCAATGCACTAAAAGTGTCGTAAACGGTTTCATCTGCGTAGACATTACCCCTGCTTGGTAAACTTCAGCATCCTATGCTATGCCAGCCCAAACTCGCGAAGTGTTTTACATGCGTAGTTTTGGTGCAGCCTAACACCAGGTGACATCAGATGTTCGTCTCTATCTAAATTCGAAGGATGTTTGACCCTCATCAGCGTAAAAACTGAAATTCTCTGTAGTACACGGAAATATGTACTACAGGGGATCTCGCGCCAACTCACAGGGGCTCCCATTACCATGTCCTAACCCTAACGCCTAAGTTAACCCCAACGCCCCTAAACCTTAACCACGATCTTAACACTAGCCCCAACTCCCACCCCCCCCCCCCTGGAATCTAAAGCAGGTCCACCCTGTAATACCGGGCGAGGTTCATATTCTCGTTCCCAACCATATTTTCACCAAACGCAGCGGAATGGTAAATTAAATCTTTTTCCCCGGGGAATCTTACTCCCCTTGCTTGGGATAACGCTTAGTGGAACTCTGACATGCTACTGTGCCCGGATTAATGGCAGCCAGGGTTCCTACACAGGGCCTTGAAGCCTAGACAAACGCCCTCCTCTGTTTCGAAACACTGCTAACGGCCTTGCCCATCGTTGTTGAGAAGTGTATGTTTGCGTTGTACTTACAGGCGTGAAGCTGTTGTTAATAGACGGCGTCATTTATTGGCGCGAATAAACAAAGAAGAAAGCATGATTTTACTCGGTCAACTGATCCTTTTCCGACTTTGAGGCAGAAGACATTTCAGGAGGGAGGTATCCTGCTGGTGCCTTTGGTCAACTTGTCTCCGGTTTCGTTTGTTGCTGCCTCTGAAGTCATTTTTTACCCGTTTGAATGTCTAATGTTTATGTTCTTGTCCGCGGGTAAATTTGAAAATGGCGGTAGAGATCAAACCTAGTCAGGACTTTTAAGGCTCTTCTGCCATTTCACTTGTGCCCGCTTTTACCTCGGACAAGGGTCCAAAACTGTACGAAGTAATATCAGTTAAAAAGGCCAAAATAAATAGTATCCCTTGTGTTCCAACTGACGGCGTCTGTTTTAAAATTTTGCATTCTTACCTGAGTTTGAATAAATCCTCTTTCTTTTCCACTTTGAACTATATATCTGATATAACATCAAGTTCCTAAAGACAGGCATTACAAAAGTTTAACCGACACCGTTAACTTGTAGTGGCAAATAAATTAAGTGGCTAGTTTCAACTGTCATAAAATCGACAGGTAAATCCCCGCAGCGCAGTTCAGGGTTTATAGTCTACGAGCTGTATACTTTCCATTTAAGGAAAATCATGCATCCCTTTATGTCATTAAGACGCCACACCGGGCTCATAAAACTTTACAATGGATGTAGACTATGGTGCATACTTCAAAAGGAGTATTAAAAAACGGAGAGGTACGATGCTCTTTGGATGTTCTTAAAAAACTCATAGGCTTTTTGAAGCTGAAAGATATCCTTTCTTTGACAATGAAATTTAACGAAGACGAGCCTTGCTACTGAACGCGTACAAGAAAGTGTGCTCTTGTGCACGTTTTTTGTAAAATTTACTCAAATTTATAAGGGCATAGAAAATCGACGGAACTTTTGTACTACCTACGATTTTTGCAGGCGGCCCTAAATAGGCGCCTTTAAAAACCGACATACCGGCGTTAATGAAATATCTTGGGAGTGTTTTGCATGCTAATCGATATTACAACTCCCACCGCCTAATTATTCCTTTCTACTTGAAAAGGTGTTTCAGAATTTCATTTGGTATTTCATGAGATTGGTTGTAAGTAATTCTCCGTCCCCATAGCAGAATGCGCGTAAACACAAGGCCCTATTTGGCGGCAGCCGTCAGCACAGGAGATTGCCTCGACTTAAAGAAACGTCATTTACGCCTCTCATGAAGCTCACAAGGAGACATAACAACAATCCAACGCTGCCTCACCTACCCTGCTTACTTTCCGGGTGTCATATCGCAAGAAAGGCGGGTGTTCGCCGGGAGGGGTTGTTCTCATGGGGTTTTGTTTCCCTCCCCCCCCCTCCCCCCCGACGATGCGAATCAGCCAGTTCACTGGAGCGCTCATTCATCGCGGCTTTCCACCGCCTGCCGTATGGACCCTCGGCTATCCACCGACTGCACAGCACGCCATCTTTCGATCACGCACCGATGCGTCCCCTGTTTACGTGGTTGCGCAAGACGACATTTCGCCAGAGGTTAAGGCAATAACTGTCGCCACAGTTCTTCGAGCAGGGCAAGTGCGATTGCGTTCGACTTCTTGATCACAAATGGTTGGCCCTTTCACGCTACGGCGCAGTAAGCGTGTTGGTGACTGTTTGGGATTTTGGCAGGAATCGTCGGACGCCATTTGTACTAGTGTACAATACCGCATAGGGTTGAGGAAGTTGTATTAATTAAAGTGAAGAAGAAGATTCGAGCACCGGAACACTTTGTTTATTGTCCTGAGCTTTCGGACTGGTGCAGGAGTCCATCGTCAGAGGTAGTAGCAGCAACAGAACAAGCGACAGTTACAGGGCATTTAGGCCGATCATCGACCGACGGCGCAAGACTGGAGGTGACCGCGCAGGGCTCAATGCGCCGACGCCAGATCGATAAATCGATTGCCTGAGTTCCCATTCGAGGTCCAGGCTTCAATCAATTCTCGTCCTGTTTTGTTTCTGGCATGGGCGATTATTTTCGTGGCTGTGAGGTTAAACTCCTGGCCCATTTCGTAGATGTGGGTGGCCACTTGTGATAATGCGTCGCCTCGTCGCACAGCCAGCTTATGTTCGTGTATGCGCGCTCCGAGCATGCGTCCAGTCTGGCCTGTGTAGTTACAAGGACAGTTTTGACACGGCATGCGATACACCGCTCCGGATTGTTCTTCAGGCTTTAACCGGTCTTTACTTTCCATGACCCTATTGCGCATGGTGGCTTTGGGACGGTGTATAATTCCAACACCTAGCTCCGCAGCAATGCTCTCGTTCGTTTCCGAAACGCCCTCGATGTATGGCAGAGAATGCCATTTCGTCGGTGGTGTTGTTGTTTGAGTCCTCTGAGGGAGCGCGTAGACGGCGACTTACGAATGCCCTCGGATAGCCATTTTGCACAAACTGGTCGCGGTGATAACGGGCCTCATGTGCTCTGTCCTCCGGTTTGCTGCAATGAGTTTGGATCCGTTTGAACAGCGTCTTCACAGAGCTTCGTTTGTGAGCCACCGGATAGTTGCTGTGAAAACTGAGAAGCTGTGTGGTGTTCGTTGCCTTCCTATAAACCGTCGTTTCAAGTTCACCGTTAAGGTTTCGTCTGACAAGCACATCCAGGGAGGGCAACTGTTGTTTCTGTTCTTCTTCCCTCGTGAATCTTATATCAGGGAAGACTGCATTGAGCAGGATGTGGAAATGTTGCAGCATGTCATGCTTTACGATGGCGAACGTGGCGTCAACGTAACGGCGCCAAAACACCGGTTCATGTTGGATGAAGGCAATCTTTTCTAACTCCTGTAGGACCAGTTCTGCCACCAAACCCGAGATCGGTGAGCCCATTGGGGTTCCCTTGATTTGTTCGTATGTCTCTCCCGCAGAAGTGAAGAAAGTTTGTTGGCAGAATTCAAACAGCCTCATGAGGTGTTCAATTTTGAGGACATTCTGAGTTTCATCGTACGCCTCTTCAAGTCTCTTGCGCAAGACTTCGCGGCTAAATTTGGTGGGATGGATGTGAATGACGACGTCACATCGGAGGAGACCATGATTTCTTCCGGTTTTGTTTTATTCAAGGCCGTCTTGAGACTCTAAGCAGCAAAGATTTCAGTTAGTTTGGGGCTAACTTTGTCGAGCAAATAAGGCAGTTTATCTGAGTCACAGCGGAGTAAGGACATGAATGTTTAATATCTTGTTATGGACGTTCACCGATCAGATTACGGGACATACTCGTCTCGTTGCGTCTCGACGTCAATCTATAGCCCTCTTGTAGCGACCAAAATACCCACAAAGACAGAGGAGACTGGGATGGCCGATTATGGTTAATTATCAGTCGTCAGCTAACCATACCCAACCCCAGGTTTCAAGGATGTGGTATTTGAATCCGTATCCTATGGTTGTCAGGGGTTTTCAAGCCCAACTTTCTGCCATAAAGCGAGGGGCGTTTTTACAGTGAAATAGGCAGTTTTGTCAACGTAGACGCGTTTAGATGCGAATTCACAGGCACCAAGCGCTCTCATACTATTTCACCACAGTTAGGTAGCTTCCGAAAACGAGTAGTCGCCGAACAAATCTACCTTGCCAGAATAGCCTGGAATGTCGGAGTCAATAAGATTCGTTAGGCAGTCCCATACCTATGCTTCTTGATCTTTTAGAATGAGTTTGCATTATTTTTCACCTTTTCGCTTTCTGCACTGGGTGTTTTTGTATTCGCATGCAAGTGTGTCTACGTTGACGAGACTATCGATTTTACTTTTGAAGTGTTTTTGCCCAACTTTGGGATGACTCAGCTAAAATGCTTACTTAACTTGAAAGATGGTAACATGGGCTAACCGAAAGTTTTCCCTGTTCTCGCTTCAAGGCCGTTTTAAATAAATACTTTCTGATGTACAGTAGGCGGGTTAACTCATGAAATGCCAACGGAAATTCCGAAATGCGTTTTCGTTTCGAAAAGATAATTTAAGTAGGGTTGTAAAACTAATTAGCCTGCAGCATAATTCTATAATATTTCAGTTACCTCAGGATGCCGGCTTTCGAATGAACTTCCTTCCCGCCGCATGCAAAAACTACACTCTATAAAAATGACTACTTATGTAGCATGAATTTTTCTCATTCATTTTCGATGCCCCTAAAAGGCCAATTATTTTTCAAGAAAAACATGCATAAAAGTATTCATTCTTTTGCCTATTCGGTAGAAAATTACGTCTTCTTTCAATTTTTTACTCGAAGGCGGAACATAATTCGGTTTTCAAAAACTTTTCCAATTTCCGAATAATTTTGAACTCGCTCTACCGTTACACATGGATTCGAGGTTTCCAACCTACAAGCCGTATATTTTCCGCGTACGGAAAACCACACATTTCTCTACGGTACTAAAGGGGACCATACAGCCTTCATAAAATTTAGCAGTGGATTTGATCCATATTGTTAACTTTACGAGCCACATTGGTAAAAGCAGAGACATGACTATTTATGAACAGCCATTTCACGGTATTTAAAAGCCCCACAATTAGAAACTTTTTAAAACTGAATTGTGTTCCTCCTTCGGGCATAAAATTAGAAGAAGGTGTAATTTTCTGCTGAATAAACAAAAGAATGAATATTCCATGCATGTTTCCCCTGAAAGATAATTGGGCTTTTCGGGACATCGAGAGGCAATGAGAAAAATTCACGCTACTTAAGTAGTCGTTTTTTAACAGTGTAGTTTTTGCATGTGACCGAAAAAATTTCCTTCGAAAGCCGGCATCCTGAGGTAATTGAACTATTATAGAATTATGCAGCAGGTTGACTAGTTTTGCAACCCTACTTAATTAATCTTTTCGAAGCCAAAACACAGTTTGGAATTTCGTTTGACATTTCATGAGTTAGCCCACCTACTGTATATGCGATAGAAGCTCCAGAAAAGAAGTTTTCGGCCCAACCATAATTTTTGTGTAAGCATTTCAATTAAATAATCTCAACATCACTGGACTCAGTAGGCAAGAGTCAGTTCTATAAATATGGCATCAACTGCCTGTTTCGTTTCGGCCATCGTGATCGACGATGTCCATATGGGCTCAACAGCGGACAGAGCAGACTAAGAGCAGGGACGGTGAATTGTGCGTGAATTAGGTTATAATGACAGTAGACTGTTACAGCAACTACTGCGCTCTCTCTCCTCATCCTCCCTAGCCTGGTGTCGAGATAGGAGTAGGAAGATTGGAGGCGGGATCGGAGACAGTGGCTGACTAAGTCTAATAATCCGTCTACGCGTACCACACACACGCCTGGTTTGCACACGATGGGCCAGGTTTTCGTATAAAACAAGAAAGTGAGCGGCTTGAATCTCGGCTGGTGAGAGTGCCATAGGGGCCACATGAAGGAGGAGCCATTGTAGCCTGACCCTCCCCTCCTGAGGGGAGGACCCAGCTATCCTGTCAGTTGGTAGCCCTCTAACCTACGACTTTTGACGTACAGAACAGGATGAGAGCAGGCATGACGGTGACTTACACCGTAAATTAGTTTACAGTGGTTGCAGACCTGCGCAGTGTCTGTCGTACTCTTTCCTCCCTCTCACACATGCCTGCGCCGAGTGGCAAGGCAGAGTCTGGACGCAGTGTCTCACAAAGCTACACAGCCCATCCACACGCGACCTGGTCTTCGCACGGTGTGCGAAGTTTTCCCACAAGGAGGACTAACTCAGATCCCATCTGAGTGGGAGCATCAGAGAGGCCGCATTAAGAAGGAGCCATTACAGCTTGGCTCGCCGTCTTGAGAGGAGAACCGAGTTGTGCCGTCAGCTGCCGGCCTTTCAAGCGACGACGGATTGCTTATAGCGAGAAATGTGCTCTGACTGTCGTGGCAACGCAGCCCCCAGGATTGATCACAATATCTCTCCCCAGGTACCAGCCTGCTGTCCGGGCCGGGTAGTCATCAATGCAGGAGTTTAGTGCAGGTGGGTGGCGCGACGCGAACCTGAGCGTAGGCGTGCCAACACGCTTGATTGGCGAACAATCGGGTGAAGGACCCCAAACACACACACACACACACACACACACACACACACAAGCACCCACACACACACGACCAGTCAAAGGTGCCTATCTTACGGGAAAGGTGGTAATGGGGGTTTTACGGGCAGGACCTATGTATGCATAGAGGAGTGGCAGAATAAGTATAGATAATTGGCAAATACGTTTTTCGGGCGGAAAAGCTTTAATACATTGACATATAGCAATCGAAATTAAGCATAACTATAAAAAAATAGACGTTAAGTATCTACAACGATTGCTTCTCAACTCTCTGAGATGAGATCGTTGTAGATAATGCATCAGACCGTCTACAACAGACGACCCATCCTTGAACGATGAAACACCAAACCGAAATAATCGTGTCGGACTAAAACCCCAACAACTGTTCAGTCCGTTAAGTGACGAGGGGGAGGCCGACAAACATGCTGGCTCACCAACAATTACGACGGCCAAAAAAGGGGTCATTAGTGGCAGGAGCCCACCGGCGGTCAATCGTGGAGAGGTCAACGCTAATCGGCGGCGAACGGGCAGGTCAAAGTTCGTGCCTCGGGCATGGATATAATACCAGGCAGGTATCAAGGCTGACGCAATCAAGACCAGCAGGAACAGTCAACGCATTACTCTGATGATGGCAACGAGAGGGTTTCCGAAACGTCAGTACAAATATAACTCGGTCCATGAATTCGCCCCATCTTCTTCTCCGTCTTCTTCGGGGGATGATGAACGGGATACAATATCTGGACCTCGAATCTTTACCCATATCAACTTAAATCAGTAAAGTAGGTATTCCTTATATGCCACTGATGCTTAGGGTCCTTCTCCCGATCCTTACCGATATTTCTCACTCTGCGATACTGAAATGCTGACGTCTTTGTTTTGTCCTCCCCCCTCCCCTTCAGACTTGGTTACACCGCGTCAGGCCGCTCAAATGATCTTTCCCAAGGTCATCGTGCCCCTGCAGAAGTACCTGCGACTGACTCGACTGCAACACCTTCATCCACCGGACAATGTCCTTTCGCGTCTCTCCACCTTCATAGCTCACAGCTGTTCCCCCGCGGCTTTCCTTGAAGCCTACAGTCTAGGTCAACCCTTCACTACCATAACTGCGGCCTTTGCCTCCTCGGGTCTGCCGTCAAGACGCAGACCGTTTGGTGGTGGCTGCAGCGGTGAAGTGCATCGTCCAGCCTGTTGCCAATCCCAACTCCACCGACCCACTTCCTGTTCTGCGGCTGGCGTCAGTTGCTGGTCCTCCTCCGGCTTCGAGGACGTCCATCTGCTGCAATCCTGGTGCCTGACCTCCGAGACCCTACCCCTCTCCAGGCCCCTCCAACCTGGCACTCGATTTCGACTCTCCCGGGCCGGTGTCACGCTCTTTTGCACCGTCCACGCGAAAACCGCCTTTCAGTTAAAACGTTCTTCCTCGAATTTGCCCTCATTCGTCCCGCAAGTCCACACGTCCCACAGGAATTTTCCCCAAACCAGTGCCGGAGCGGCGGAAGTCTGTGCAGTCGACTCTGTGCACACTAAATCGCCCACCCCTGGCCGACCAACTGTATAATAATGACCATCGAGGTGTACATTCTGCTCTCCCCCCTCCCCCCTTCCAAAATTAAGTCAAGGGCGGCAAGGGTGTTTTCACCGTGTGCATCTAGACTCCGCTTATTGCCTACTACTGTCTTGGCAGGTACATATTCGCCTATGGCAGCTTTTGACCTACAGTCCTTTCCACTTTTGGGCTAATTTTAAACATAACATCCAACGCTGGTGTCCCCCCTCCTCCCATTTCTCGCAGGCCAACCAAGCTGCAGTCTTTCCGACCTACGAGTCTCTGCCGGAAGTTTTAGCTCTGAAAGATACCCCGTCGACACGGTGCACTCTACATGTATATATTAATGCGTTTACATGCATGCTAGCCTGAAACAGTGCTTGTTTCTTTTCCTAAGTAGGTCAGACACCCCCTCCCACTCCACGCATGCCACGAAACCTCATTGGTGGAAATTTGTGTGTCGGGGGCGGCTGTTCAGAGCACTGATGTAAATGACCTGTGATTGGTTTTTCGTCCACGAGGTATGTCTGTGGCCTCGGGTCGCCCATTTCCCATTCCAGTCTGCTGACCGGCTCGGACAGCGGCTGGGGTGTGGGGATGGGAAGGGAGAGTGAGGTCGACGTCTCGGCGCACTTTCCTCACTATAAACAATCTGACGCGCTTGAAGCTATCACGGTGCACTAAAAGCCGTGGCTTGGAAGGTTGCCAACTGACGGGGTAACTTGGACCTCCTCCTTGACTGAAGGCGGTCTGAGAGTCAGGCTGCAATGGCTCCTTTTTTATGTGGCCTTTATGGCACTCCCACCACAGTGTGGGATCCGAGCCAGGCGTTGGCGGCACGCCTAGGTGCGGCTTCGGCCGTGCCAGCCTCCAAATCTGTCTTGTGTTGGTTGAAATCCTGGTTATTTGTTGTGTGGACCAGGGGGTGTGGTGGAACGCCAAGGTGAGGACCCGTCCGAGCCATTCACCTGCGGCCTCCCTCGTCTCCGGTCTTCTTGACTCTGTCTTGACACCGGGCTCAGGCGGGGGAGGAGGAGAGTGCAGGTAGATGCAGCGCAAGTCTACTGGCACTATAAACCCCTGCGCAAGTCACCGTCCCTGCTCCCACCGCTGCTGCAGCTGTGGGGCACACGGTGGACATCGTCGAAATCGACGGTCGAACTGTCGTGTGGCCTCGGGTGAAGGATCATGTGTGACTGTGAGGTATTCTGCAGCCGGCCACTATCAATTGACCCGACAAACTCAACGCCGTATAACGCAAATTCACCTATTCCGAAAGTGGACCCATGGTATGAATGATCGTTTCGCGTCCGAAAGCCGTCATCAGTACGTCCCGTCCCGAGTAGAGAGAGCATTAGTTTCAATGTTCGCTCGGGTAGTAGTGCAGTCCGACGACAGGCTGTGTTCCTGCAAAAGCCATTGTCGGCACTTCATGACGGCGTGACTTCCAGGGCCAGAGAGACGGAGTTTTCTGGGCAGTCTTTATTTAGCGAGTGTACACGCTGTGGCTTTCAGGGAATAGGCACGAGTACGGAGTTAGTTAGAGTGTGTGGTGATTCGGACGACGGTAAAATGTGGTTATGTAGCCGCACAATACTGTTGGCCTGCTTAATTATTTTTAGTTGGTGTGATCACGTTGGTATGGTGTTGCTGTGCGTGGCGGTGTGTGCTCTGTTGGCGACCTTTCTTTGTTGCCGTGTTTACCTTCCTTGGTCCAATGCCGGTGGTCCTTCTTGACCTTCGGCCTGTCATCTCCTTCTGGCTTTCGCGTTGGATGCTTCAGGGTTAGGGTTAAGGGTAAGGGTTGGGGAATTAGGGCTTAGGGTTGGAGTTGGGGCTAGGGTTAGGGGGTTATGGTTAGGGGTCAGGGTAGCTAGTTCTCAACCACTCGAAGTACAACCGCACATCCCAAATAGCTTTCCTTTGACATACAGTTGCTTGACCTCGCCGCCTGTGCGTTCCCCGGCCTCACCTGTAAGTACCCTTACTACCATCGGTCCCGTATGACAGGTGGGTGGGGTTTGTTTACCTCAGATGGGGCTACATAACCACATCTAACCCGGGTGACCCCCAAATTCACTCATGTACGCAGCCTCAAAGTGGCCTTGGCGTGCGCGTTAGTGCTGGTGCTTGTGAAGCTTGTGCGTTTGGGCAGAAAGTCCACAGTCGCATGGAAGTGAGGTATCAAAAGCCTCTGCCAGCCGTCTTTTACGTAACCTGTCTGTCCTTCCAAGGCAAGGTTCCAGTCAGCGAGCAAGTGACTCCCGTTGCTTTTTAAAGGTTCTTCTTGACACAAAATCCTACCACCTGCCTTCGTTTTCTTACACAGACCCTGGCTCCATTGAGGACCGGAACACTCCTCTTCGCTGATGTGTCTTAGGTCCTCATGTACGAGTCATACGCCTTCGACAAGTGTGTGTCGCCGGTGATGGATTTATGAGGGCGTTCGCTCACAGAAGTGCCTCCTTTTGTTACGCTGAGAAACATCGAGTGAGCGAGGTCGTTCTCTTCACCTACGATTGAAGTCAATGCCAGGAGACACTGGGGCGAATTCACATGCTGTACTTGATCATACTGCCATATATTTACTCGTGACCGGTCTGACGAGCATTTAGTACATTTCCCTAAAATATTTTGAATTACTAATTGGCAAATGATGACAGCTTTGTAGTGGGGTCGTTTTAAAGTTTTGGGCAACTTCAAGTCTCCGCTGGATGTTTAAATGGCCAGCCGAAACTTAGTTGCCCTCATGGCGCGTCCACCAGTTGTGTGGAAGATACTACTGACAACGCACTCGCCTCGAAGACTTGCATAAAAGCCGACTCAATCTGCGACAGTAGAAGTAAAGCGAGTCATCCGACAGTTTACTGTCATCATTATCTCCTCGGTGAGCAGATTGGACAGGGTTTCAACCACATATTCCCTATTCGTGGTTAAATAATCGCTTTGCATGAATGACTTGCGAGGAAAGAGTTGCTCTTATCGCGCTCTTTGCAAGTCTCCAGACGAAGTTCCAAGAGCGGCCTTCACCGCCAAACTTCTGACCGGATGGCAACGGTAAAAAACTGGCTAGATCGCAGTTGGTAGCCAGGAATGGGGAAACGGACAACGAACTTTACCCTAACCCTAACCATAACCTCAAACTTAAACGTTAACCGTTAACCCTAACGGCAATCGTAACCCTAATCGAAATCGGAAACGGAACCGTGGTCCTTAGACATAGCCGTAACTGAAAAACCTAATCGTACGCTTAAACCCTAATCGTAACCCGAAAACCTAAGCCTAAAGGCATAAAACTAACACGAAAATCGGAAACCATTAACCGGTACCCTAATCCTAACCTCAAACGTAAAACTGGAGCCAAACGGGTCAGATGTGATTATGGAACCCCACAAAATAGCCCCAGTAAACAAACCACGCAACCACCTGTAATACGGGGGCTGGCTACGAACTGCGATCTAGTCAAAAAACTTTGTGCGTTAAATTTGCCGTGATGCTGAAAAGACTGATGGTAAACAAGTTTAGTGCGAAGTTTTTTCTGAGTTCAGCGCCATTTCCTTTTAAGAAGTCCTTCAGAAGCAATTCGCTACTAAAATCGACCTCTCCACCTTTGGAGACGCTCTTGGGAAGAAAGCCTAATGTTCACAGTCCTCTGGATTGTTGACTAGCAGACCCATTACTTACTCTCTTGAGCTTTTGAAGTCGGATAGGGGTTCATCATCAGATATTACAGCAGCAACAAGCCAAGTGGCAATTACAGAGGTCGTTAGCCATTAAGGACCCGTTTGCTGTTCTAGAGGTGGCTACACAGAGCTTTGTACGCGATTGCTAGGCCAGTACCTAGATTGGCAGAGTGTTCATTCGAGGTCCAGGCTTCAGTCGAATTTCGGCTTGTCTTTTTTTCCAGCATGGCCAAATATCTCAGGGGCTGCAAAGTCGAACTCGTGACGCCTTTGGTGGGTGATGGCAGCCACTTGCAATAATTAGTTGCTGCGTCGCACAGCCAGTTTATGCTCGCGCATGCACGACCTGTGCACGGGTTCAGTTTGGCCTCTGTACTACCCAGGGCAATTTAGGTACGGTATATGTTTAAGTGAAGACGAAGGGTGATCGAGCACCGGGACACTTTTTTATTGTCCTGAGCTTTCGGGCTCGTGCAGGAGTCCATCGTCAGAGGTAGTAGCAGCAACAGAACAAACGACAGTTATAAGGCATTTATGCCAATCATCGACCGACGGTGCAAGACTGGAGGTGAACGCGCAGGGCTCTATGCGCCGGCGCCAGATCGATAAATCGATTGACTGAGTTCTCATCCGAGGCCCAGGCTTCAATAAATTCTCGGCCTGTTTTGTTTCCGGCGTGGGCGAATATTTTGGTGGCTGCGAAGTTAAACTAGTGGGGCATTTCGTAGGTGTGGGCGGCCACTTGTGATATTGCGTCGCCTCGTCGCACAGCCAGCTTATGTTCGTGTATGCGCGCTCCGAGCATGCGTCCAGTCTGGCCTGTGTGGTTACAAGGACAGTTTTGACACGGGATGCGATACACCACTCCAGATTGCTCTTCAGGCTTTAACCGGTCTTTCATTTTCATGACCCTGTTGCGCATGGTGGCTTTGGGGCGGTGTATAATTTCAGCACCTAGCTCCGCGGCAATGCGCTCGGTCGCTTCTGAAACGCCCTCGATGTATGGCAGAGAATGCCATATCGTCGGTGGTGTTGTTGTTTCAGTCCTCTGGGGCGACCGCGTAGACGGCGAATTACGGTATATGTTGCTGTACACCAGACTGCCGCCCACATTCTCGAACCGGGTAGCGAATTCAACTTCTCAGTCGTTATGGTAGTCGCTCACACCGAAAGCAAGCCGAGAGTTGCTTTAACCTGGGCCTTGGATGGGAACTCGGCCGATCGATGTATTGAGTTAGCGTCTGCATGCAAAGCCCTGCGCACTGGTCGTCGATTGGTTACTGATACTCTAAAACTGCCACTCTGTTTTTACGGTACTCTCTGAAGATGAAGTTATGTACGAATTCAAGAGCTCAGGAGAATAAACAGATGGCTCGTCACCGACTGGCTTGCCATGGTGGGTAGGGAGTCTGTTCAATTTACCTCTCTGCCAGATCGTAACCTCGGGCGACCAGGTGCAATTCCAGTAAACCTTCCGCAAGTTTCGCATAAGGCGTCACCGAAATCGTCCGGTTGTGGAGGGTGAATGCAGGGTAGTAACGACGCCATTCTGGAGTGCTCACAGGCAATGCAAGGGGCTCTGGCCCTCGTCTTTGGTGTGTTGGATGGTCCCAAAGGATGACAACTTTTCCTCCTTCCTTTACAATGTACCGTCACTGCAGCTGTCTGATGTAGGTCTCTTGGAATCAGTCATGCGCCGTGTACACTGCTCCTCTCCTCCTCCTCCTCCTCCTCCTCCTCCTCCTCCTCCTCCGTCCACCCTGCTCCCCTCTTTCACAAAACCCCCGTCAGCGTCGGCTGCCCACGTTCAGGCAGGAGTGATTCAGTGCTCCATGCCCAGCGACGGTTGTTTCCTAGGTCTACACGCCAACCCTCCTCACTGTGGCGTCCACAGCGTTGACTTGCGCTCGCCAGTTATGGGGGGCGGGGCGACGCAGGGTATTGCCTCCTCATTCACTGGTTCCCCTGCTCTTTGCGTCTACGTTTCTCCGCCGTCTGCTGTCCGCGCCCGTCCGTCGTCGTCTTTGCCAGCACCAGTGGGTGACGCATAGTCACGCACACGCGCGTCCGCCCTCTCTCTGTGTGTGTGTGTGCGGTTTGTCTGCGCGCGCGGGCCACACGACAGCTAGGTCGTGCACCCTGACGCATACCCTACGGCGAGAGGATGGTGGCGATGGTAAGTGACACTAAAACGGACCACGCAGTGCATGCGCTGGACCAACACTGAGGGGCTCGATCGGCGTCCGGTAGGCATTATTGGGGACGCGCACCCATAACAAACGCCAGCATGAGGGGAGGGGGGGGGGTCCGACGGCATGCCTAGCTTCAGGCTCGCGTCGCCGCATTTGAGATCTGAGCCGCTCAGGGAGTGTGGTAGGCTCTCGCTGTGCCAGCCAGCCGCACCCTCTCCAGCCTCCGGTCGCCTTAACTCTGGCATGATACCAGGCCCGGGTTGGGGATGAGGAGTGTGTGGTAGATGCGGCGTAGGTCTGCTATCATTATAAACTAATTCAGACGCAAGTCACTGTGCCCGCTCTCACCCTGTGGTGGACATGGTTGGCAACGACGACCGAACTGTCGCTGGTATAAAAGAAGACGAAGGCACGATTACTGTCCCAGTGATCGTGCCTTCGTCTTCTTTTAAACATGAACCTGGGATGCGCATATTCTCTTCCATTCGTGTCACTGGTATTTCTGTCTGACGCCAGGTAGTCAACCTAAGGTGTAGTGTAGAGCGTGGGAGCTGTGCAAGGACACGCGTTTGTGGTTTTAGTGCCGTACAAGCGCAGTGTAGATGTTGGAACGCCAGCTGCTCTCCACGGCTAGTCGATCTGCTCGTGATTGAACGAGTACATGCAGTCCCGTGCCCTCAAAACGGGCCACGTGTTAGATGCGCTGGACCAACACGGGGGCCACATTGGACTCTGGCAGGCGTTATCTGTGCGCAATAACAAATGCCAACATTCCCGGGGTGCGCTGGCGGACCCTGTTGTCGGCATCCGTCGCACAACTGGACCACTGCCTCCACCCCATTGTTTTGTGGTCAAAATCCTGGTCTTGGTGTGTGGACCAGGGGTGCGGAGTGGAGCGCCAAGGCGAAGATCCGTCCGAGCCATCCACCTGCGGCCTCCCCCGTCTCCGGTCTTCTTGACTCTGTCTTGACAGGCGGGCCCAGGCGGGGGAGGAGGAGAGAGTGTAGGTAGATGCTACGCAAGTCTACTGGCACTATAAACCCCTGCGTAAGTCACCGTCCCTGCTCCCGCAATGCAGTCTGTGGGGCACACGGTGGTCATCGTCGAAATCGACGGACGAACATGCAGTCCCACGACGGGGTGAGGAGGCAGAGTAAAGTTGGAAGCACCTAGCCGAACGCGTTGAGGTGGCCGCAACAGGCCTTGACGGCCGAACCCCGCAAGGACCGACAAGCAAAGAAACTGATTTACAGTGTGGTACGTACACTAACTGAACAGGGTTTCGACGTTCAGGGGATTGGAGCAAAGTTAAAATGTCGAGGATGGCGGTGGATAAGGTCATCGTCAGATTTTACGGCATCGCATCCGGCTGTAAACGGTCTGCACGCATTTAAGTGCCAGGCCCCCAAAACGGGCCCGGCGGTAGATACGCTGGAGCAACACGAGGGCTAGGTCGGAGTCCAGCAGGCCTTATCGTGAATGCGCACTCATAACGAAGGCAGCAACTGTGATGGCACGTTCACGAGCAGGCTCACGAGGCGATCATCGGGATTCGTCCCACCTCTCTATTTTTGGTGTGGTATAGAATACTGGCCAGTGTCTGTTGTGGACCAGAAAGTGTGGTAGTACGCCTAGGTGCGGGTTTTCACCGTGTCAGCCACCTACGGCCTCTCCTACCCCCCGAGCTCCTTGATTCTGCCGTTACACCGGGCCCAGGTGAAGGAGGAGGAGGAGAGAATGCGGCAGGTGCTGCCCAAGTCTACTATCATTATAAACTAATTCACACGCAAGTCACAGCGCCTGCCCTCACCCTGCTGTGGAGCCCGCGGTGGACATCGTCGGCAGCGACGGTCGAACTGTCATCACGGCGTGGTGTTGTATGAACGTGATAGGTGATAGGCAGTGCAGCGAGGTGACAAACGCCAAGCAACCTGTGGTTAATAAATTATCAACGCACGGGAAGCAATTCGCGATGAAGACTTTTGAGGGGACCCACTGTATAGGGGGAGGATAGGCTGCGGGCCGTGTGAAACAGGCTAAAACAAGCCAAACATGCCAAGTGGCAAGCAGCGTGAAGTTTTAGTCAGACCTGTGAGAGGCCGTGGTTAAGGTTCTATTAGAGGGAGGGGGAAGGGGAGGACGATAGAGAAAAGGAGGCATCTAGAGTAAACTATCTGCTAGGTCGCACAAAGTTAAATCTCGCGGCGTTCCAACCTCTGGTTTCCATTCCCCTATTCAAGCGATCAAGAAGTAGCTAGGACGACTATCTGCTCTTGTGCGATAGAGGACGCGGGCGGTGACGGCGCCATTGAATACTGTACCCTTCGCAACTCTCACTTGCCCCAGGAAGTGTTCAAAATTCCACAGGATTATTGCTGTCCTGCTATCGACGTGACTTGTCGTAACTGCCGTCAACAGGCTCCACACAAAGGTCTTGCATGAACTGGTCGTTCAACCCTCGTGGACGACAGTGTCCACCGCGTGCACCACGGCATGGAGACGCACGACGGTGACTTTCACGTGAATTAGTTTACAATGATTGCAAACCTTTGCAGCGTTTGCCGCACTCTTGCCTCCATCCTACACACCTGCGCCGCGTGGCAAGGCAGAGTCGGGACGCAGTGTCTGACAAAGCTACACGGTCCTTTTACGCTCGCCGCACGCGATCTGGTCTCCACACGGTGTACCGATCTTTCCCAAAAGAAGGGCTGACTCAGATCCCATCTGAGCGGGGGCGCCATAGGGGTCGCATTAAGAAGTAACCGTTATTGGCCCCTTATTGGGGCCACCTTGCACACAGTGCACACTGGGGGCTCAGAGCAGGCGGCGGAAAGGTCAGGAGGTTGAACCAAAGACGCGTTGTGATAGTCGCGGATTTGAGGAGGGTACATATGTAAGGCAGCGGGGTCGGCCGTCGAGCCCAGTATCGTGTCCAGACGACGAGACACCTTCGGGGGGAAGAGCACTGTTCAATCAGGAATGGCCGCACTGTACTGTGTCATTCCACTCGCCTTCTCTGTCCTCCCATCCCTTTGCTAAGGACCACTGTGTACAAATTAGAACGTATGAAGCCGATTCCGCTCTTTGTTTCTTGATATCACTAGAATTTCTCATAAATCACTGTGTCTTATATAGACGCAATATCCGATTTCCAGTTCCAGTAGGGGTCAACTATGAGCCTTCCCCACTTATGACAGTGTTACTTTTCAGCGAAACACTTTTAAACGAGCAACCGTGACATGTAATACTCACCAGCGTAGGAAATCACTCAGACATTAAGAAAAGTCTGCTTTTGCTTAACATGCTTTGTTTTACTTTCGTAAAGAAGGGACTTGAGGCAAATTCTTCTTCAGAAAAAGGTCTCAAACACCCCGAATTAATTTAATAGAAAAAATTACAGAACTGCTTCCACTCCATATTACTCATTCAAGTTTCCGCTATGACACTTCAAGAGTTGCGTCACTGTAGGTTGAAAGCGATGCCCAAGGAAGATTTGACCGGACAAGGATCCGTATCAAACGCAAAAAGAAGGAGTGGTTAGGAGAAAACAAGTGGATGAGATATACTTTTCTTCATCCCCACCTTTTGCTCCCCTAGAAACAGTCCGGAATTTTTGCCGGCTTAGGGTGCGACATTAGGTTGAGGGTTTATACAGGGTTTAATTGTAGGGCTAGACTATGCGCCCGAATTGGCCCGCGCATTCATGCGTTCGAATTTTCATTCGTACCCAGTACTAGGGACCAGGGTGGCCAATGTTTAGGG
>CACRXP010000002.1:1538034-1583190 GCA_902702965.1 Spirometra erinaceieuropaei
GGGGGGGGGGGGGGGGGGGGGGGGGGGGGGGGGGGAAGGGGAGAGTGGAAAGTGGCAAAGGGGGTTGCAACGTTTGAAGCGACTCACGCCGCAGCGAGAATAACGAGAATACTGAGTTTCAGGCCTGGGATGGAAAAAGTAGCCCCCTCCAGCCCGCATGAAAAAAAAACCCACCGTCAACAAATATATCAATGAGATGCATGTGGACAGTAGCGCAGGCGGTGTGGGAACTAAAAAGCTTCCGGCTGGGTCCGAAAACAAAAAAAACTTCAAGCGCATGCTGGTGGTGACGATGCAAAGAACGTCCGTTCTACCTACACAGCCTACACCCTGCAGTTCGTGGCTACCTACTCAGTGCGATTTTGATTATGTCGGACGTAGCCGACGTTTATTTTAATGCTGTTGTTGTATCCAACTGGTCAACGCTTGGAATTCTTCACGCCCTCCTCGCAAGTGCTTCCACATTTGGACCCTGATGACATTCCCTTTCCCCTTTTTATGACCCTCTTTTGAACATGATCGGCGGTCTTTTAATTAAGTACTTTTTGTGCTCCGACCTTGATCTGGGAATTCGATTTGCTCGAACAGTAACCAAGGGATTCTTTGTCTAGGGTATTCATTGTTGAGGTTTGTACGCTTTTTATTATCACCTTATTCTATGGATAGTACCGTATGCACACCGAAATCTGTTTTGGCATATGCGCGTGACTCAATTTACCAAGAATTCGACAGCTGTGTTTTGAGAAATTTTGATACAGGTGGATTTAGAGCAACCACCTGGAGTACTGCAGGAGGTTATGCCGTCTGAAAATTTGGCGGTAAGATCCTATTTTGTAGCCGCACCTGTTAGGGGTTAGTGTTAGGAGCTAGCGTTTGAGTTAGGGGTCAGATATAGGGGCTAGGGTTAGAGGTTAACGTTAAACCCCCTATTACCATCGGTCCCGTATGACAGGCGGCTGGGGCTTGTCTACTACAGGTGCGGCTACGAAATAGGATCCGATCAATTTGGCTCATTATAACCCTATTGCAAGGTAGTTTTGACAAGAAAACCCATTTAAAAACAGTTCACGACCCCTGTCGTAGCAACATTGGGTTCATCTGGTTTTCGCAGTATTCAACAGGACAGTCGGTGCGCCAGACCAGTTCGCTCCACGTTCCGGTGGTACGGACACCACGGGTCGGTAACGGCTCATGTGCCGGACGTGTTGGTCCGTTTTGTTTCACAGGTGGACGTGCTGGGTGATCACCAGCTCGGCTGTTCCCTCCCCCCCCCCGCCCGCAGCGCACAAGACATCAAAAGTGCCCGTCGCTCAGATCAGTCTGGAAGAGTCCGCTGTTGGAGAAATTATACAGTAAGTGGGCTAACTCAGGAAATGTCGGCCGAAATTCCGAAACGCGTTTTCGTCTCGAAAAGATTAATTAAGTAGGGCTGTAAAACCAGCCAGCCTGCAATATAGTTATATAATATTTCAATTACCTCGGGATGTCTGCTTTTGAATGAACTTCCTTCCCGCTGCATGCAAAAACCATACTCCGTAAAAAAATGACTACTTAGATAGCATGCATTTTTCTCATTGATTTTCGATGCCCCTAAAAAACCAGTTATATTTAATGGAAAACGTGCATCAAAATATTCATTCTTTTGCTCATTCAGTAGGAAATTACGTCTTCTTCTAATTTTATGCTCGAAGAAGGGACATAATTCAGTTTTAAAAAGTTTAATTGTGGGACTTTTAAATACCGTGAAATGGCCGTTCATCAATCGTCATGTCTCTGCATTTACTAATGTGGCTCAAATCCACTGCTAAATTTTATGAACGCCAGATGGTCTCCTCTCAATGCCATAGAGAACTGTGTGGTTTTCCATACGCGGAAAATATACGACTTGTAGTTTGGAAATCCCGAATCCTATTGTAACGGTAGAGCAGGTTCAAAATTATTCGGGAATTGGACAAGTTTTTTAAAACCGAAGTATATCCTTCCTTCGAGTATAAGCTTAGAAGAAGACGTAATTGTCTACCGAACGAGCGATAGAATGAATATTTTTATGCATGTTTTCCATTAAATATAGTTGGACTTTTAGGGGCATCGAAAATCAATGAGAAAAATTCATGCTCATTAAGTAGTCAGTTTCTACAGAGTGTAGTTTTTGAATGCAGCCGGAAGGAAGTTCATTCGAAAGCCGGCATCCTGAGCTAACTGAAACATTAGAGAATTATGTTGCAGGCTGACTAGTTTTACAACCTTACTTACTTAATCTTTTCGAAACGAAAACGCATTTCGGAATTTCGGTTGACATTTCCTGAGTTAGCCCACCTAATGTACATTCTAGTCTAGTACACTCATGTCCCTGCACCTTCGACTCTGAGAGGTGTAAGGGTGGACAGAAAGAAGTTTCCAAAATCAGGGAGACAGTTAACAGAACTGTATTTAATGCAACAAGGAGTGTACGCGACCGGCGGTGGCGACGGCAATTGTCCCACTAAGCCGAGGGTCGACTGTCGCTGTCTGTCAGTACGAGGTGTGAGCATACGCCTGAGTCATGTCCGGATGCTGCCAATCGGTGAAGACCGAAATATCGACCGGTCTCGTGGTGTCGGTGAGCCGAGGCTTGAGTGACACACGGCGTAAACATTCAACAGGCAAGAGAAGTCCGATAGGTTCCGCCATGCTGAGTGGGCTGTCATACGTCAACCATATTATTGCAATATTTTTATGCGACAAAATTAATGTTAGGTTCTGTCAGACAACAACTCTTCTGAGGCAATTAAATCAGTCAAACAACTTTCGAGTGAAAGTGTCCTGGGCGCCGGTTTGTTGATTCCTTGCACCGGAAGAAGCTGACTTATACTTAGGAAGTCTGGGAACAGGGCTAGTTGCTGTAGAGTTTCAAGAACAGCACCATCGTCCAATCCCGCAGCTGCTCTCTTTTGTAAACTCATTTCGGGACAGGAATCGCATCAATGCGACTCTTGATCTTGGGCCATGACTTTGTCAAAGATACAGTTTGAAGTTGGGAAATCGTGCGTAAACGCTTGTGTAGGTTTCGCCACTTTTCGGTTAGGGAGAAGGTGATTCGACACTATGCCCCCCCTCCAAGATTAAGGGAAGTGGTTTCCATAAATTCGAACAAATCGATTTTCCTGTTGAATGTGCGTGCGTTTACAGCAGTGGCTTTCTTCAAAAGGATTACTGACTTATTTTTTGCTTTACAACATCAGCCTGATTTTTGAATGGGCCATTTAACAAAAACGATTCCTAGCGTTTGAAAAGATAATAATCATTCCGCATAACTGATTAGTGAGTAGGGAAGACGTACCAGTATACCACAGCTTAAATTACGGAAATGTGGGCATAGGATTTGTGATCTTGGGTCATCGGGAAGCAACAGCGGTCTACTCCGAGTACGAACATTGGTCGCTTCAAGGTCAAATTTCAAAGTATACTGTCAGCTCGTTAACACAATGACTCAACTGTGACTGTTTAGGTTTATCTGCGAAAGGATCAGAGAAAGTTCAGTTTTGAGGCGAGCTTTATTGTCATCTACCCACCGTCCTGACCTTTTTTGCTTGCCGTGCTACTCCTTTTGAGTGACAATTCTTTTCGGAAACTGTTATATATCACTGTTAGTAATGGGATGAAGCCACTTACATTGTTCCTGTCCACATGTTCAAAAACAGTTACAACGAGAATCCCCCTGTCCATCGAAAAGAACCGGACAGTTGTTATCCTTAACAGCGGTCCTCAACTGATCCTCATCAGAACACTTGAGGATCATCTCTCGGACTAAGTTCCAAGAAATGTCACCTGCCCAAAATCTCTAGAACCCATATCAGACTGCCCGCAGATTTGTCGATGCTTCCTCGGGTCTCATATTCAGGTTTTCTGGGACCTTGATGTTTTCTCATTCCTTATGAGCATAAACGATGGCAAGGAGCAGCAACAACACGATTCCAAAATTATTAGCCAAAGCGATAACATTCAGAGAGGAATCCTTATTGTGACAAGCAGTACAAAAATAAGCTGCGATCAAGCGGAGACATCTCTGCTGTAGTTTCAAGAAAAATAGGCGAGCCGGTGGATACTACTTGAGGGCAAACTTACCAAAGGACTTCATGTCTGCATCCCAGATCACAGGAATCGAAACTACAACCATTGAGTCAAAAATAGAGCTCAGACGGCTAGTTCAGTTGTAACTGCCTTCTAAATGTTTTCAAGCATTCCTGATCCTGCTTATGGTATGAGGTAGTTTCGTCATAGAACAGCAGGCCAGAAAACAGGAGAAAGCAAGCAAAGGTCTCGATAACTGAGCATTTGAACGTTTCGGGTCCCTATTGTGAATGCCAGTCCATGCTTCAATGTAACGATGGTCTGCGAAATCGCAATTATTGTACAAAACGTGTGCTCGCCAAACTGTTAAGGGTGACCGCTCGCTCATGCACATAAAATTAAATTTATATGGCAGTTCCAGGACGTCAGAGTGGCTCGCGTTACAGTCATCATCATCATCATCATCATCATCATCATCATCATCATCATCATCATCATCATCATCATCATCATCATCATCATCATCATCATCATCATCATCATCATCATCATCATCATCATCATCATCATCATCATCATCATCATCATCATCATCATCATCATCCTCCTCCTCCTCCTCCTCCTCCTCATCATCATCATCATCATCATCGTTTGTTTCGGGCTACGCTGTAAGTCCAAGCTGCAAACTTGGTCAGACCGTCGTCCGTTCTATACTTTGCGGAGGCCCATAGACGGCGCTTAAAAAGCCAAAAGCCATGACGACTGATGAAATCTGCCCCACCACTTACTTGCATACGTGTGAAATCATTGTTGTCGGTGGCAGTGACGGCGGCTGCGGCGGCGGCGGCGGTGGCGGCCAAGTCACAGCCTTCCCCGAGGGGATCCATTGTTCACCGCCTTCTCTGACCTACGTTAGGCGGGGTCTGGGTGAGCAGGAAGTCTCAAATTTCGGCGCCTGAGTCATAGGCAAAATCTGGCAGTTAAGCACACGCGCACGTAACTTGAGTCAGGCAGACAGGTACAGTCACCGGAACCGTAGTCAGCAGACGTCAACAATTAGTGCGCAGGCTGCTGAAATGCTGAAGCCAACAAGAGCCGCCCACTGCGCAGGCAGAGAGCTGAGTCATGGTCGAACGAGGCAGCGAGAGAAGACCGATTGACAGAGGGAAGGAGGTTGGTGATTATGCGCGGACACCGGGTGATGGACGTCCGAAGGTTTCGTCAAGAAGGGAGAGAGAGAAGGCAGAAAACAACCACCTAGGTTCTACGGTCTGCCCTCTTCAAGGAGGCTGCTTGGTAAGTTCACGGTTTTAACATGAGTATGCACAATGACGTACCGATTAGAGGCAGTTGAGGAGAGGGAGGCCGGGATATCCAGTGAGAGTATCTTGGGGGGTGGCTGAATGCAGACATGTAGGGTTTATTTATCTTAGCTTTCGATATCGTAGAACAGCAAAACAAGCTGCATAAGCAATGCCCAGATCGATAAATTCAGTCACCCCCGGGAGCTCTTCTCGACAAGAGGGTAGGAAAGGATATTCGCTGAAATAACCCGAATACACCGATCAAACCTGATTGAGCAAACCAACCGGCAGCATGTACGTTGACTCTGAAAGTCGTGACTTCCTTGCCAAAGGTGTGCTGCCTCATGAAATGCTAACCGAAATTCTGAAATGTTTTTTTGGTTCGAAAAGATTACTTATTTAGGGTATTAATATGAATTATCATGCAACACAACCTAAAAATGTTTCAGGTACATCACGATGCCGTCTTTTGAACGAGCTTCTTTCCGACTACCTGCAAAAACTACTCTGAAAAAGATGACAACTTAAATACTATGAACTTTTCTTATCGATTTTCGGTGCCCTTATAAAATCGAATATATTTCGCAGAAAATATGCACAAAATACTCTTTCTTGCATTTATTTGGTAAAAACTTGCGTTTTTTGAAATTTATACTTGAAGAAAGTCTTTCTACCGGTCTAAAGTAGCTTTCAAATGCGAGATTTTTCGAGATCGTGAAATGACCAATCACTCTGCAGCAAATCAGCACCTTTATTAACGTCGCTCATAATGTGGATAACGTGGACCACGTCCATGGCAAAATTGTATGAGCCCTAGTGATATGTTCATACTTTCGTATAGAAATGCATGACTTTCCTTATAGGAAGGTATACAACTTGTAGTCTAGAAATGCTGAGTGCACGTGTAATGTCAAGTCGTGTTCAAAATTACTCAGGAATTGAACAGTCCTTTAAAACAAAGTGATACTCTTCCTTCAAGCAGCAAATTTGAAGAAGACGCAGTTGCTACCAAATGAGTACAAGAAAAATCGCTTTGTGCATCTTTTCTGTAAAATATATTTGAGCTTATAAGGGCATCGAAAATAAATTGGAAAAATGCACTCTGCTTAAGTAGTGATTTTTACAGAATGTAGTTCACGCCAGGGGCCGATAAGAAGCTCATTCGAAAGTCGGCATCCTGACGTGATTGGAATATTTTGGGGTTATGATGCAAAATACTTGATATCACAGCCCTATCTAAGTACACTTTTTAAATCAAAAATATATTATGGAATTTCGTCTAAAATTTTTTGCGAGATAACAAGCCTACTGTAGATGCACCTGTGCAGATAACGGAGGCCACGTCGTTGGTTACGGCAATATACCCAAATATACTACTAAGGTGTCGTAGAGCCTTAATCAGTAGCAGCATACCCATTGAGCAACTTTAAAATTGTCGAATTCCCACAACTCCGATTAAAGAACCTACAGTAGGTGGGCTACCTCATGAAATATCAACCGAAATTCCGAAATGCGTTTTCGCTTCGAAAAGATTAATTAAGTAGGGTTGTAAAACTAGTCAACCTGCAACATAATTCTATACTATTTCAGTTACCTCAGAATGCCTGTTTTCGAATGAACTTCCTTCCGACTGTATGCAAAACTACACTCTGTAACAAATGGCTACTTAAGTAGAATGAATTTTTCTCATTGAATTTCGATGCCCCTAAAATTCCAGTTATATTTCAAGGAAAACATGCATAAAAATATTCATTCTTTTGCTCATTCGGTAGACAATCACGTCTTCTTCCAATTTTATACTCGAAGGAGGAACATAATTCGGTTTTCGAAAAACCTTCCCAATTCTTTAATCATTTTGAACCCGCTCTACTGTTACACATGGATTCGGGGTTTCCAAACTACAAGCGGTATATTTTCCGCGTACGGAAAACCATACATTTCTCTAAGAGGGACCATATAGGGCTAATAAAATCTAGCAGTGGATTTGATCCATACTGTTAACTTTACGAGCCACATTGGTAAATGCAGAGACATGACGATTTATGTACGACCATTTCACGGTATTTAAAAGTCTCAGTTAGAAACTTTTTAAAAGCGAATTATACCCTTCATTCGAGCATAAAATTGAAAGAAGATGTAATTTCCTATCGAATGAGCAAAAGAATGAATATTTCATGCATGTTTTCCATGAAATATAATTGAACTTTTAGGGGCATTGGAAATCAACGAGAAAACTGCATGCTACATAAGTAGTCATTTTTTACAGAGTGCAGCATTTGCATTCAGCCGGAAGGAAGTTCATTCGAAAGCAGGCATTCTGAGGTGACTGAAATATTATAGAATTATTTTGCAGGCTGACTAGTTTTACAACCCTACTTAATTGATCTTTTCCAAACGTAAACTCATTTCGGAATTTCGGTTGACATTTCCTGAGTTAGCCCACCTAATGTACATTCTAGTCCCTGCACCTTCGACTCTGAGAGGTGTAAGGGTAGACAGAAAGAAGTTTCTAAAATCAGGGAGACAGTTAACAGAACTGTATTTAATGCAACAGGGAGTGTACGCGACCGCCGGGGACGACAGCTGTCCCACTAGACCGAGGGTCGACTGTCGCTGTCTGTCAATACGAGGTGTGAGCATACGCCTGAGTCATGTCCGGATGCGGCCAATCGGTGAAGACCAAAATATCGACCGGTCTCGTGGTGTCGGTGAGCCGAGGCTTGAGTGACACACGGCGTAAACATTCAACAGGCAAGAGAAGTCTGATAGGTTCCGCCATGCTGAGAGGGCTGTCATACGTTAACCATATTATTGCAATATTTTTATGCGACAAAATTAATGTTAGGTTCGGTCAGACAACAACTCTTCTGAGGCAATTAAATCAGTCAAACAACTCTCGAGCGAAAGTGTCCTGGGCGCCGGTTTGTTGATTCCTTGCACCGGAAGAAGCTGACTTATACTTAGGAAGTCTGGGAACAGAGATAGTTGCTCTAGGGTTTCAAGAACATCACCATCGTCCTATCCCGCAGCTGCTCTCTTTTGTAAGCTCATTCCGGAACAAGAATCGCATCAATGCGACTCTTTATCTTGGGCCAGGACTTGGCCAAAGATGCAGTTTGAAGTTGGGAAATCGTGCGGAAACGCTCGTGTAGGTTTCGCCACTTTTTGACTAGAGAGAAAGTGATTCGACACTATGCCCGCCTCCAAAATGAAGGAAAATGGTTTCCATAAATTCAAACAAATCGATTTTCCTGTTGAATGTGCGTGCGTTTACAGCAGTGGCTTTCTTCAAAAGGATTACTGACTTATTTTTTGCTTTACAACGGCAGCCTGATTTTTGAATGGGCCATATAACAGAAACGATCCCTAGCGTTTTAAAAGATAATAATCATTCCGCATAAATGATTAGTGAGTAGGGGGGACGTACCAGTATACCACAGCCTAAATTACGGAAATGTGGGCATAGGATTTGTGATCTAGGGTCGTCGGGAAGCAACAGCGGTCTACTCCAGCTACGAGCAGTGGTCGCTTCACGGTCACATTTCAAAGCATACTGTCGGCTCGTTAACATTATGACTCAACTGTGACTGTTTAGGTTTATCTGCGAAGGGATCAGAGAAAGTTCAGTTTTGAAGTGAGCTTTATTGTCATCTACCCACCGTCCTGGCCTTTTTGCCTGCCGTGCTACTCCTTTTGGTGAAGATTCTTTTCGGAAACTGTTCCATATCACTGCTAGTAATGGGATGAAGCCACCTGTATTGTTCCTGTCCACATGTTCAAGAAATGCTTACAACGAGAATCCCCATGTCCATTGAAAAGAACCGGACAGTTGCTTGCGGATCATCCTTAACAGTGGTCCTCAACTGATCTTCATCAGAAAAGTTGATGATCATCTCTCGGACTAAGTTTTAAGCAATTTCACCTGCACGAAATATTTAGAACCCATATCAGACTACCCGCAGAGTTTGTGGTCCTTCCTCGGGTCTTATATTAATGTTTCCTGGGACGGAGGCCACGTCGTTGGTTACGGCAATATACCCAAATATACTACTAAGGTGTCGTAGAGCCTTAATCAGTAGCAGCATACTCACTGAGCAACTTTAAAATTGTCGAATTCCCACAACTCCGATTAAAGAACCTACAGTAGGTGGGCTACCTCATGAAATATCAACCGAAATTCCGAAATGAGTTTACGTTTCGAAAAGATTAATTAAGTAGGGTTGTAAAACTAGTCAACCTGCAACATAATTCTATAATATTTCAGTTATCTCAGAATGCCTACTTTCGAATGAACTTCCTTCCGGCTGTATGTAAAACTACACTCTGTAACAAATGGCTACTTAAGTAGAATGAAATTTTTTCATTGATTTTCGATGCCCCTAAAATTCCAGTTGTATTTCAAGGAAAACATGCATAAAAATATACATTCTTTTGCTTATTCGGTAGACAATCACGCCTTCTTCCAATTTAATACTCGAAGGAGGAACATAATTCGGTTTTCAAAAACCTTCCCAATTCTTTAATCATTTTGAACCCGCTCTACCGTTACACATGGATTCGGGGTTTCCAAACTACAAGCGGTATATTTTCCGCGTACGGAAAACCATACATTTCTCTAAGAGGGACCATATAGGGCTAATAAAATCTAGCAGTGGATTTGAGCAATATTGTTAACTTTACAAGCCACATTCGTAAATGCAGAGACATGACGTTTTATGAACGACCATTTCACGGTATTAAAAAATCTCACAATTAGAAATTTTTTTAAAAGCGAATTATACCCTTCCTTCGAGTATAAAATTGAAAGAAGATGTAATTTCCTATCGAATGAGCAAAAGAATGAATATTTCATGCATGTTTTCCATGAAATATAATTGAACTTTTTGGGGCATTGGAAATTAACGAGAAAACTGCATGCTACATAAGTAGTCATTTTTTACAGAGTGCAGCATTTGCATTCAGCCGGAAGGAAGTTCATTCGAAAGCAGGCATTCTGAGGTGACTGAAATATTATAGAATTATTTTGCAGGCTGACTAGTTTTACAATCCTACTTAATTAATATTTTCGAAACGAAAACGCATTTCGGAATTTCGTTTGGCATTTCATGAGTTAGCCCACCTACTGTACTATTACTTCAAGTTCCTCTGACGGCAAAAAGTGCTACGGCTGCAACGCGTATTCTTCGTACTTGATCGACCTATGAGACGGCACATTGCAGTCTAACTGAAACCCCCTCTTCTTCAAAGCGCCATAGTCGTCAACAGTTTATTACCACAAGCACATTGGTTCAAGCAACCGAGACAGCTTTCGTCCATAAGCCTCACAAAGGACTCCGCAAATCTCTCTTAACCACTCTCCGCCAGGAAATGTCCAACTGTCTGCGTAAGTGCGACCGGAAGAGACAGCCAGGGCAACCGAAGAGGCAAGAACGGGCAGGTGGCTGCGTCGTTTCGAATATGACACACCTAACGGACACCTGATCGACACAACTACGGAAGAGGTTCGAGGGCCAGGTAACGAGTCCGTAGGTCACGAGGCGACAACTCCCCCCACCCCCCACCCACCCCCCAGAGTCTGGCTTTATTTATCCAATCAGACAATTCAAATTTGATGTTCAAGTCGAGGATGCTTGCGCCGTATAGAGGAGCAGTAACAACTAACAGAAATAGGCGATATCAGCAGACGTTCTTTTTATTGTTTGGGAACATTTCAAGGCAGGCCTAAACATCTTTCGCCTGGCTAATTGAGGGATGTCCGTCCACAAGATGCCAAGGATCTAGGTATATGCTGATCTGCTGCACACGAAACCGCAAAAACAGACACTACTGTGAAATAGGAAAAATAACAAAAAACCCCGTAGATCACGGGCCAACATATTTATTCCTTTAGTCTGGGCATAATTTGGTCTTATGACTGGACTTATCACTGGTAAAGGTCAAGTGTTTCGCAGGCTTAGTTTATGAAAATAAATGACCACATAGGCTGGTTTTGGCAAAACAAATTTTCATTAACTCTCAACGATCAGTACTAGATCAGGAATACATTGGGCATCATATACTGGGTATGTTCAAAGGACAAAAGGGAATTTTATTTATAATCTTACTTGTCAGCCCGGACTTCTCCACCGCAAGTGTCCTAAAATGTATGACAGCGAAACTTCGCTCAAAACTCATAAGTCATTTAGCGGGCTCCTCGGTTATACTACCTAAGTAGAACTTATTTCCACTGCTTTTTCCTGCCTATATGAATTCACCCACCTGACCGTCAAAGTCTGGCAGGCTGGAAATTACTAATAAATCCTTTGGTAGAACTTATTTCTCTATAAAATCTGATATTTGAAAGCGTTTTAAATTTAGATATTGAAATATTCGGAAATCCACATGCTCTTTCTGTTTTTTTTTTTAGCAAAACGCGCTATTTTATGTGCTCCTAAGAACTGGGCATCACATAGTATGTGGGAAAGCTCCGACAACGGCATGGAGTCTCGAAATGACTCCCGGCGTCAAATTCTAGCCTCTAATGGCCGGAAGTGTTACATATAAATATAAACTAGAAACTGTCATTACCTTTCTCACTGCAGTCGATCATCCTTCATTGCTTATGGGCCAAGGACGGTTGGGAAGACACCTCCGACGGTCAGATCTTAAACACCGTTTCCAGGTGACTAAATATTCCGAGTCCTAACTATCAGAGTATGCATTTGTTCGGTATGTTTTGGGGGGACAGGTACCACCTATCGTGTACAAAATATGTAAATTAAATAAACATGCTACTGTGACGTTTTCAGTAATATAATCACTAGTTGAGAAGTTTAACATCGAAGGTCAGGCCGCATTTCCACTCCTGCCTAAGTATTCTAAGATGTGCGACTGATGAGAGCAAATTAGTTATGGATGCGTAATAAATGAGTGTTTCATTTGTTTCCCCTTGCCTTGGCGACGTAAAATGACAACAGTTCCGAGATGGTACAAGCTTTCCGTCGATGATGAATGTATTTTTATGCTCACCGAAATACAGGCAGTGCGTTTAGAAAGCCTGCCTCCCCTACCCAATGAAATTTGCCTAAACAAACCCTTGAAAAGCCGACAACAACTGCTGATGAAAATCTAGGCCTCACTGTCTGGACACTTGACAAGATTTCGAAAGCCATTTTGGACATTCAAAGTGCGGATTAGCGGGTAATTCGATTTTTCGTAAATGTTGAAGTGTGAAAAATGTAAACAAACTGTAAAATTCCAAAACTGCCCTCGAAATGACATTCCTCTGGACTATCAAACCTCACAGAGTAAGGTAGAATGTGTTTTGATCCGGCCTGGTACTTGAAAGCACGTGGGAGCGTATGCGTACCCGATTCTTGTCCCCAATACCAACGCGGCAGAGAAGGAGACGGCGACCGGCCACAAAATTGTGTATTAGGAAATCGCAAGTCAAGATCAACTGGCCGTAACGCATATTTATAACGCCCTACTGTGGTTCGACGGCATTCGGCCCAATGCCCTTCGGGAAGAACATTCCAGACGGGCTGGTAGATAATTCGCACACGCAGATCGATCAGGCCCGAGGGGAAAAGCCAATGGAGAGGCGCCACGATTAAGATGACAGCGCTGTAGAGAAAACGCACGTGACCTCCACTGATTGGCTGGCTCTTGTTTTTGGGAGTTTAGGCACTCAAAGTAGAATGAAACTGTTCACTCCCACGACTGGTGTCTGCCACCAAGACCACTGAAACCATCCGCGAGGGCATATCTTAATGGTCAGCAGCCATGCGTAAATTGTCTCGCGGCCTACTTGAGTTTCTAAGAATGGACGCAAGACAGCGTCAATATGCCCATTTTTCCTCTGCCTGATTTTCCTTTCTGCTCCAGTTGGAAGACATTTATGTGAACCTTCCTATCGATCCACGGCTTGCTAGTTTCCTGATTGTCAGCTAACTGTTTCTGATATCCCAGTGCTGGGTAACCCTGTAGTCATAAAATAACAGTAAGGTTTGTTCAGGGTTCAGACTACCGGACATGCTCATTCGGTTGCGTCTCGAGGGTGAGCTTGTAGTCCTCACAGTCGGCCGCATAACGATCGACAATGATGCAGAAAGGAGTATAGACAAAGACAAGGTGGACTAAGGCGGCTACTTCGGACTTATTAGCCGTCACCAGTCAGCCAAACTCAACCGCAGATTTAGATTGCCTGAGGTTCGGACACACATGACAATAAAACTAGCCTGTGAACCGTTGGACTTAATGTACAAGAACCACGGAGTGCAAATTCGATTGCCATGTTCTCCAAACCTGAAGATGAATATGGCTGAATAAAGAGGAGTATTAAGTCGAAAGGGACCATCCCAGTCTCTTTTGTCTTTACCTGTACTACTACATATCTGCAAAGGCTTTTGTTTAAAATCTTGGAAATTTAGCGACTGCCTCTGATGAAGGGTTCGAGTGAGGATCTGAAACGTCAGGCCAGTGAATTTCTTGTTCCAGTGATCGCATCTTCGTTTTCTGAACAAGCGAAGGCCTTGTCTTCGATGAAGGTGATCGCTTACACAGACGTTAGCTGCGACTTTCGCCCACACACACCTGCATGTACTGAGTACCTATGCGCTGGAAAACAGGCATTCGAAGCAATTTAATTGAAAATAAGTAAGATTCTTTGGGAAGGGAATAACCTTTAATGGTAAATTTTCGAGTCTGGTTCCCCAGCTCGTCGTCAGACTTTTGGGTAATTTACAAATGCTGCACAATCTAGGTCCCTTATTTAGTAGTTTGCTTGTGCCCCTAAAACGGTTCACGTGGTAGATGTGCTGGGCTGACACGGTAGTCAGACCGTGATTCGGCACATGCTATCGATCTACGCACGCGTAACAAATTTCGTGGGGAGGGCTGTGGTGGTAGACCTAGGTGCAGACTCGCTCCGCGCCAGCTACATGTTCGCCCTCCACTCTGGTCTTTTTTACTCTACCATGACACCGACCCCAGTTTGGGTGGGAGGAGGTGAGAGTGCCGTAGATGCAGCGCAAGTCTGCTATCAGAATAAATTAACTCACGCGCCCATCCTGCTGTGTGGCACACGGAGAATATGCTCGGAATTGATGGTCGAATTGCCGACAGTTGGCTGAATGAAATCTCCCCAGGATATCAAGGTTCACAAAGTCAAAGCGAGGTGTCACCGAAGCCATAAGAGCTATTTCTGTATCATGGAGAGTCAAGGAGGTATGAACCTCAAAGGATTATGCCCTCTAGATAGTGCCCTCACTGGAAAGTGGAGTCGACTATTCTTAATAAGATACGTAGGCGAATTAGTGTTTACGGTAGGCATTCATTTTGCGTTGCCAACAACGGAGACACTAAAATCATAAAAAATGCATGCGGAAACGGGTGATGTTTGATGTTCCCAACTATAAACACCCTCGATGAGATACTTGCTAGGTAAAACAGCATATTTTCCGACTAGGTGAGAGGTGATGCAGTTTCTCTAAAACTATACACACACACGGATTTTAAAACACTAGAACCAACGTGCTTTTAGTCCCCGTGATACCTCGTTAACAGATTATTCCTCGTACACAAAACATAGCACGTGATATGCTGCTCCAGATGCTGTTAACTTCGGCAAGAGCATTTTCGTATAACCCGATCCACACAAACTGTTACAGCGAGTGACCGATCTCATGAGATTTTGGCTGAAATTCTGAAATGAGTTTTCTATTGGGAAGCATTACTTAGGCGCGGTGGCAAAGACAATTATCTTGCGGCATAATCCTATAATATTTCGGGCTCGGCAGGGTGTCAGCTTTTGAATACACTGCTTTCCGATCTCCTGTAGAAAGCGTACTCTGTAAAAAGTGTTTTTTAAGTAGCATGCATTTTTCACATTGATTTTTGAAAGTCTTGCAAATTTAAAATTTATTTTACAGAAATCACAAACAAAATATGCTTTCTTTCAGTCATTTGATAGAGAATTAAGTGATCTTTATATTTTGTACCCGAAAAAGGAGTATAACTAGGTTTTAAAAAAAGTTTTCTTTTTCCCGAATAATTTGGAGCCTGATCAGTCGTTGCATTAGCGCTCAGTAATTTCAATCTACGAGATGTATGCGCTCCGCGTAGAGAAAATCACCTATTCTTCTACGTATTTAAAAAGATACCATATAGAGTCCATGCAATTTTGCAATGGATGCGGGCTATGTTGTACATTTAATGAGGAGCGGTGGTAAACGGACAGGTACGATACTGTATGAATGCACATTGCACGGTCTTCGAGTATAAAATATGAAGATAACGTGATTCTCTATCAAACGAAAGAAAGCGCATTTGCTTTTGTGATTTTTATAAAATATATTTGAATTTACAATACCATCGAAAATCAATCGGAAACATGCATGCCACTTAAGTAGTTATTGTTAACAGAGTGCGCCTCCTACAGGAGATTGAAAAGCAGTGCATTCAAAAGCTGGCACTCTACCGAGTCTGAAATATTACAGAATTATGCCTCAAGATAATCAATTTTTAAACCGCGCCTAAGTAATCCTTCCTAGTCGAAAACGCATTTCAGAAGTTCAGCCAATATTTCATGAGATCGGTCATTTACTGTATGTGGTCATAAATTATTTGATGCAATTGTGAAAAACTCGGCGGGCTTAGTGGAATTCGAAACCAGAACGGCAAGGACAAGGCCTGAGCACAGCCAACACTCTAACCAGCTGAGCTACGAGGCCCCACTGGGAGTCGGAAATTCAATCACATTTTAGTCAGTTTACCCGTCCAGTCTACTTTAGCGTACGGAATCCACCAAATGCGATGCAGTAAGTTAATTGCCCAAGCAATCGATCGAGAATTCAAAAGCGGACAACCCGACTGAATCAGTTAATCGGTGTTTTCGGCAGATTTGGATAATTCATTTAACAAAATTGCGAAAAACTCGGCGTTTGCGGTGGGATTTGAGCCTTAGGCTCCACGCGTCCGTAAAACTTTTATAAGACACCCAGTGAGGACGCCATGTCAATCTGCCTACCCACATTCCATACAGGGAATGCTTTGCAGGGAAACACGCATTTATCTTGCAGGCGATGGCAAAGTAACCGCCGAAACTCTGAAATGTGTTTTCGATTAGGAAGGATTACTTAGGTGGGGTTGTAATATTGATCAGCATGCAACATAATCCTATAGTATTTCGGACTGAACGGGATGTCGGCTTTTGGATGAACTCCTTTTTAACCTTCTGCAGGAACCGCGATCTGTAAAAAATGATTATTTAAGTAGCATGTGTTTTTCGTGTTGATTTTCGATGGTCTTACAAATTCAGATATATTTCGTAGATAACATGCACAAAAAATATGCCTCCTTTTACTTGTTCGGTAAAAACTCACACCTTCTTCACAGTTCATGCCTGAACAAAACGAATATTCAGGTTTTAAATTTTTTTTCCAATTCCCGAATAATTTCGAGCCAGATCTGCCATTGCATTAGCGTTTAACGATTTCAGTTTACAAGATGAATGCTTTCCGCGCAAGGAAAATCATATATTCCCCCATGCCTTTAGAAAGATACCATATAAAGTTTATAAAAATTTGCAAAGGATCCGAACTGTGGTGTACATTTCATAAGAAGCCTTGGTAAACGGACATGTACGATGTTGTATATATGGACATCGCCCGGTCTTGAATATCTCATAATTAGAAACTTTTTAAAAACCTAAATATACACTTTCTTCAGGTGTAAAGTATGAAGACAGTGTGATTTTATACCAAATGAGTAAAAGGAGGCATATTTTTGTGCACGTTTTCTACGAATATTTTTGAATTTGTAAGACCATCGAAAATTAACACGAAAACACATGCTACTTAAATAGTCGTTTTTTACGGACCGCGGTTCCTGCAGAAGGTTAGAACGGAGTACATCCAAAAGCCGACATCCTGTTGAGTCCGAAATGCTATAGGATTATGCTGAATGCTAATTAATACAGCAATCCCACCTTAGTAATCCTTCCTAATCGAAAACACATTTCAGAGTTTAGGCCAACACTTAATGCAATCGGTCACGCACTGTATCTACTGTATACACTTGTGAGTGAGTGCCTGGACGAGTGGAAAGTCCTTTGATTAGTTGCGTGCGAATGATATACTGGAGAGTCCTCAGTGATAAATACAGCCAGAGACCGACCTCATTAAATGTTAACCGGAATTCTGGAATGCATTTTAGATTAGGATGGGCTATTTAGGTGGGACAGTAGTATTGATTATTACGCAGCATAATGCGGAGATATCTCAGTCACGCCCCGCTGCCGACTTTTGAATATGCTTCTTCTTCGACGCCTTCGGAAACCTCACTCGGTAAAGAAAACTACTTGTGTAGAATGGAACTATCATACTGATTTTCGATGCTCATTTAAATTCAAACATATTGTTGTATCCAGTTGATCAACGTTTGGATTTCTCCACGAATTCTTCGCAAGTGCTTCCACACTTGGCGCCTGTTGACATTCCTCTGTCCCCTTTTTGTAACCCTCTTTCGAACGTGGTCGGCGTTCTTTTAAATAACCAGTTTTTGTATTCTGACCTTGAGTTGGGAATTCGATTTGCTCGAACAGTAACAAAGGAATTCTATGTCTAGGGTATCCATTGTTGAGGTTTGTACCTTTTTCATTATTACCTCATTCTATCAATAGTACCGTATGTACACCGAAATCTGCTTTGGCCTATACGCGAGACTCAGTTGACAAAGAAGTATACACATATTTTATAGAAAAAACGCACAAAAATGCTCTTTCTTGAGCTCATTTGGTAGTAAATAACGTCTTCTTCAAAGCAATACTCGCAAAAAGGGTATATTTAAATTCTAGAAAGCTGTCCAATTCCGAATAATTTTGATACAGATCTTTCGCTACATTAACCCCTTGGGCTTACAGCCTAGAAACCGTACGTTCTCCGTATATCGAACATGACACCTATCTTTGTGTCATTATGAAGATATCATACAGGAACCATAAACTTTTGCCATGGATGTGGACTGTGTTGTATACTTCATAGGGAGCAGTAGTCATTTTCATCACCGAGTGCGGTTTTTGTATGCGGTCAAAAAGATGTGAATTCAAAAGTCGGCATCGGGACGTGACTGGAATATCTTGAGTTTATCCTGCATGATGAACAATATAACAGTCTTAGGTGCATTTTAGAATTCCGGTTGGCATTTCATGAGATCGGCCACTGACTGTAAGTTCAGATACGCATTTTGTATTGGTCGGTTTGAATATGATCTGAGCAGCTGATTATATCAGTACGTGTAGACGCCAGAGAGGTCTTCAGAGTGATTTACAAGGTCCCATCAAGCTATCCAAAACGACTTGGTCAGCGCTTGTTGGCTACGGCAGAGGCGGCTGCAGTCAAACTACGCGGACCGGCCCTACGCGCACAGAGGAACTTCATACAGGTTCCACAGTTGCCATGGCTCAAAGCCAGCAAGCCAGCCACCCGCATGTAATTACCTTCGGCGGGACCTACATTCTCTCTGGCCCTGACTGGAATTGTGGTGTTTCATTCTTCCCTTCCCTCCCCAAACCCCAGCTACAGCTTAATTATATACTTGCCCGTATCTCTTAATTCCTTACTTCAATAGCCATATGAATGTACAGGCCTGAAGAGAATTTATCGAAAGCAGACGTATGCTCTCCAAATTGTTTTTCGAATTTTAAAATGAGAATTTTCGCAACTCTAAAATAGTAGAAGACTTGGTACTGGTTCCCACACAGTCTCAAGCCGGAGAGCAGACGCTGTGTGAGATCCGATACTGAAGGAAAAATTACGCAACTAAGTCCTTCAATGAGCCCATCCGAATAACCTGACTTTATAATGGTAGGGGGCGCTCACCGATCGTTCTTACGGAACTCACTCGTTCCCTTGTGCCTTACGGTCTCCCTCTCGAGCCCAACCAGCAGCCGCCAGCGACGCATGATATAGGCAGTATGTTATTACTGACAAGCCAGAAATGACCATTCCAGTCTCCCTAGTCTTTGTCGGTAATAACATACAACCTGACTTTATATTCGTTCCCTGACACGTAAACATAGACGTCTACTTACTACATTTAAATAACACTTATTGTGTAATATCTACGATGGAGGGGGCATAACCCGCTTTTGAACAGTGCGTAGTCAGACCTACTGAACGCCCCAGGCGCAGTGGCTAGAAAGCAATAGGTGACTTCTTATGTCATACTTCGCCTTCACCCCTAAAAATTGTTACAAACTAATCCGAATTTCTTTCCATCCCTAAACACCACTTCTGCCAACCTGTTCACAATCCCCTTCCCCCTCATTTTCTCGTTTTTTCCCCATGAGCAGATGCATCTGCAAAGTGATATGAGCGCCTGTTACATACTAAATGACAGAAGAAAGTCTTTAGTGACAATCTCAGATTTGCCTGCTATAATTAGATAGCCACAAACAAACGCCAGATGACAACCCGGGATTCGGGCATTGGCGAGTATCAAGTTCCTTGCTCCATCACTGGGTCCGGAGCCTCAAGACAAAATGGAAATGCCCATCTTCGATTTGAAATCACAAAAGATCTGTAAAGGTCGGCTAACATAGTTCCGGTAAGAAACTGGACAAGGGTGGATATAAGTCAGCTGCGTAACAACACATAGTCATCCAACTTATGAAGCTTGGTATCACTGAAATTTCAAAACTGGATACCACCGTTTTCTAGTACGCCTATGAAACCGGTCCTATGGGTGTCTTATCTTTATTGCAGTGGATTCTGTTGATCGTGTTGTCAACACCGTCTTGAGCTTGATTGACGCTCCAAGCCTGCCTTCGCCTATTTGTGGTAGCATCCTCCGAGGAAGTAACTGTTATCTCCAGTTTCATTAAACCCAAAATTCAATACACGAGGGTGGTAGGATAGGAATGTATATACCATAGGAGCACTCTGACATAAGACTATCTCTAATACGGGGATGGGGGTATGAGGGGTTTTGCGGGCATGGCCCTGACTGACTACTGAAAGTGCATTTGGCCGCTCCGTCATCGGATCAGTTATCTAGCCCTTTCACGAAAATGAGCACTCGGCATTTTCTTCATAAGGTCTAGCGGTTCCCTATTGGCTACTAATGCTGCTCGAGGTTGAATTGAGATTTACAGACGTAAATTTGATACTCTGGCTTGTTCCATACTTTCAGTCGTATCGCCTGTTCTTTTAAAAGAACCCACCCGTAAAACCCCTACAGTGCGTGACCGATCCCATGAAATGTTGGCCGAAATTCTGAAATGCGTTTTCGATTAGGAGGGATTAATTAAATGGGGTTGTAATATTTATTAGCATGCGGCGTAATCCTATAGCATTTCGGACTCAACAGGACGTCAGCTTTTGAATGTACCCATTTTTGACCTCATGCAGAAACCACACTCGGTGAAAAGTGACTACTTAAGTAGCATGCATTTTCCTATTGATTTTCAATGGTCTTATATATTCAATTATGTTTTATAGAAAACGTGCACAAAATATGCTTTCTTGTACTCGTTTGGTAGAAATTTTCATTGTCTTCATATTTTATATCCGAAAAAGTATGTATTTGGGTTTTAAAAAAGTTCCTAATTAAGAGATTTTTAAGACCGTGTGACGTCTATGCATACAGGACCGCACATGCCCGTTTAACAATACTCATCATGAAATCTACAACACATTCCGGATCCATTGCACAATTTTATGAACTCTATATGATATCTTCTTAAGGGCATAGAGGAATATATGATTTTCCTTACGCGGAAAGCATGCACCTTGTAGACTGAAATTGCTAAACGCCAATGCAATGGCAGATCAGACTCAAAATTATTAGGGAATTGGGAAACGTTTTTAAAACCTTAATATACACTTTCTTCGGGTATAAAATAGGAGGACAATATGATTTTCTACCAAACGAGTTCAAGAAAGCATATTTTTGTGCAAGTTTTCTATAAAATATATTTGAATTTCAAAGACCATAAAAAATCAATAGGAAAAATGCATGCTACTTAAGTGGCCATTTTTCACCGAGTGTGGTTTCTGCCGGAGGTCAAAAATGGGTGCATTCAAAAGCCGACAGCCTGTTGAATCCGAAATGCTATAGGGTTACGCTGCATGCTAATAAATGTTGCAGTCCTGCCTAATTAATCTTTCCTAATCGAAAACGCATTTCAGAATTTCGGTTAACAGTTCATGAGGTCGGTCACGCACTATTCCCGCTCTAAAGCGCTTTTGTGGGAGGATGTATAAATTCATATTCGACCGCTTCGGTTTGAACTGCTTAATGAGGCATTCCTAGTCGCATGCCAACTAATGCCTCAGGCAGCAAAAACTGCCTTGTTTTGACCCGACGAGGTAGGCCGTGCTGACCCTGGGACAACGGCAGCCCTCATCCAAAGTGTCTTTGGACTTTGTTCAAAACAAACACCGCCGGATACGACCTCAGGATTGCGTACGTCTTTTGTCCTCCATAGCAGGGTTTGGCTTGCCTAAACTAGTCTCAGCAGTCTTGCACCGGAGGTGAGGTGTAGCAGTCGAAAAACAAAAGCGCAGTCGACCTGCAGAAGGATGTGCTGACCGCCGGCAGCCCCGACCGGACACTAAAGCAGGCGACATCAGAGGGGGGGAGGAGGAGGAGGAGGGTTAGCAGAATGTTTTCCTGTCCAAAATAATCCCAGACAGGGGAAATGCAACTGCCATTAGGGCAAAACTGTAGCGTGCGGGTGTTCAAAACACTCCCGCCAGGGCATTCCCTTGCAAAAAAACAAAAAGCAGCAGTTGTGCAGGGTTTAACCTATGAAAGTATCTAAGGCAGGTTTTCTCCCGAAGCTCGTGTACAATCTGATTGCAAATGAAAAGGTGAGGAGAAGGGGAAGGGGGGAGGAAAAATCGCTGTGAACCCTCTTTAAAATATAAAAAGTGACAATTCGGAGAAAGGCATAAGCCTATAGATTGCTGCATCAGAATGTACACTAGCCGAAGGGGATATGGCACATTTTTCAGAGCGGGACGTTAGATTTTTGGAACTCCTCCCGCGTTAGGACAGTTTTTATGGGGGTCCTTTTCTTGGGTCCGTCTGCTTTCCAATAAGACAGCCGTGCAGTGTTGATTGGCTGAGAAGGGAGAAATTTTTGTGGACTGTTCCATTACGCCAGTTGAATATAGTACTAAAATGCTGAAAGTTTAGTTAGGGTCTTTGCAGAGGAACTGCAGGAAAGTTGATGGGGAAGAGTTCACGGGAGGCACATTAAAAAGTACAGTTGCGCTTTTGCAGATAAGTTGAGGAAATTGGTGAAGAGCTGGCAGGCGCCCTTTAGCGCAAATAATTTAGGACACGTAAATAGGTGTGATGACCTCGTTTCAGTTTAGACCAACAACTCTGACTACTTTGTAAAATTGCTTACTTAGTTAATTTTCTCATTAGTTCCCTGAAGTCTGAAATAACATACTTCATTCTCGAATACCTGCACCATCCAAAGCATGTTTGTTTAGAAACGCCTATTGCAGTGTTTTTTTGAACCCACTGTCAACCCTAAAAAAGTAATAGCTGCAAGACTATTCAAAACACAGCTCCCATCTTTGCTGATCGCAGATGCGCCCTATTTCTGCTTTATTTGTTTCTTGAACGATTACATATCCTAAATGCTAACGGTTGACGCCACAATGTTCTTCCATGGAGGAGGGCACCCTTTAAATAGACAATTGTTAGTACATATTTTGGTAAAAAAAAATCACGGCCGGTTTTAAAGAGCAGTTACGCCTTTTTCTAATGGAGGACAATAGACCTGGTGTAGTCATGGTTTCATAGGTAAGGCCATGTGATCAAGACGGTAAACAGTGCAGTAGTTGTTTTTGGTACTTACTGGCCTCAGTTTCAATGCGAAGTACAGTTGTTTCAAATAAAACGTTCTACTTCGGCGGCTAAACTGGTATAGAACTGGGTTACAGCGTTGCGAACACGTATTCCAATACCTGGTCTAGCCAAGTTTTTCGTCTCATCCTAACGCACAGCCGTCCTCGACACCCTGACCGATGATGAAAGACAAGAATTCGACAGCTACACTCAGTCCATAGGAGAAAAACGCGGAGAGACAAAAAGTTCTGCGCTTCTTAAAAATGTGCATGAAACAAAACCATAATCATGATTTCCGAAAGAACCAGGACGGTTAGCGCACAACCACTCATTTATGAAACTAGATAAAACATCACTTGCAGCATTATTCCTTGGTCGTAATTTTTGCATACCTCGTCGAAAAGTTAATCAGTTAGAATTGGAAACTTAATTCGAGAACCTATGGAACCAAACCTACAATCCAGTGCCCGCTTCCACAGACAGTATCCAACACCTTAAATCATCACTGGTGAATTACGGTTATCAGTACCTGAACAAGGGGCTAAAAAGCGGGGGATTGGCGAAAAAAGCGCACATAAGAAAGTTAAAAGAACTTTGGGAGAACAGTTTTATCCGAGTAACTAGACCAGACAAAGAAGCAGGCGTCGTTATAATGAACAGATCGGACTACGTAGCGAAGATATAGTCCACATTATCAGGCCAGAAGAAATTTAAGAAAGCAGACAAAGAAAAGGATTGCATGGATGAGTTAGAGTCAAAACTGACTGACCGCCTAAGAGGGCTCCACACAAGGGGTTATATAAGTGACCGTGACCTCGAACACTGGCCAGTCGGCACACATGTCCTTCGAATATATGATCTACCTAAGACCCATAAGGAAGGCCTGCCAGTTCGTCTGATTTTGGACATGCGAAACTCTCAGTATCATGCGATAGCGAAGTGGCTAGCAGGGGAACTCAAACCAGTACAGCATCAGCCAGCACCACGCAGCTATCGAGATACCTTCGAATTTCTTGACAACCTCAAAGACCTTAGCCTTAAAGGCATGGTGATGTTCTAGCTAGACGTTTCATCACTTTTTACAAACGACCCGGTCACCGAGACAGTTGAATACATCTGTAAATTTATGTCAACTAATCAGCAGGAAATAGGAATTCCGACGAACACAATCAAAGAGCTATCACTAAGGTGCACTTAAATGTTCAGTTCCTTTTTGACAACCAACTCTATAGACAAATAGACGGCATTGCTATGGGCTCGCCTCTTTGACCTATATTAGCCGATGTTTTCATGGGTAAACTGGAGAGGTCATAATTAAGCAATCAAATCAATAAGCTTAAACATTACGGTCGCCATGTTGATGATATCTTTGCAATTGCAACTACGGAAATCGACGTAGCTTTCTTCTTCAATTCTGCGAATCAGGCACATCCGTCGGTCAAATTCACGTTGGAGATGAAAACAGCCGGCTAGTTCCCTTTCTTAGATGTTCTTCTAAACAGGAGACCTGACGGTAGCGTCCGAAGGAGCGTCTATCGGAAGAAAACCTGGTCTGCACAATACACGAACTTCGCCAGCTTCTCACCCCTCCAACAGAAACGAAATCCAGTTCGGTGTTTGGCACAAAGAGCTAGAAAAATTTGTTCAACAGGTAGTATTGGGGAGAAACTTAGAAAAATCCAGTACTTGCTTCGCCAAAACGGGTATCCTGGCAGGTTCACTGCAAAGAACATTGCCGAACGACCACAGTGACCGCCGAAAAGAAAACTTTGTTCCTCAAAGTCCCTTTTCAAGGAGACGTTGCGAGTGAACTCCTAAGGAGACGCCTTGATCAAGCTGTCTCGCGAACCTTCCCAGCAGCAAGGATTTGAATGTCCTTCTCTATTTACCCTATTTTGCGCAGAGAAAACAAGGATAGGTTGCCACCTCAGACCCTTTCAATGTGCATCTATTCCTTCATTTGCTCCTATGGAGCAGGTTATACTGGTCGCACTAGTCGGCGTCTATCCAAAAGAATACGAGACCACCCACGCATGAATGGGAAAAGGCGAAATTAGGAGCATAAGCAGCGCCATTCTGGCGAATGTTGTTGATTTAGGGCATTGTGTGGACCCCACTGAAGCATTTGGTGTGATTTATAAAGTCCCCTCAAGCTATCAGGTCGTAACCTGATTGCGACCTGACCCTACCCGCCTAGAAGAACCTCCTTCAGGCTCCGCACTTACCGTGGTCAAAGGCTGACTAACCACGTGAAGCTTCCCACACCCTTCCACTCTCGCCCCACCTGTATTTTAAAACCAACTTTTATCGATTTTCCAATCACTGACATGTTTGACTATATCCCGTTCCCATATAACTGCACTGGTCTGAGGAAGATTTATCAAAAGCAATGCATGCTCGCGAACTCTTCTTCTGAAAACTACATCAATGGGAGGTTTCGACGAAATGCGTCTTGTTTCTCTTCCTTTAGTGCTAGTTAGTTTGAACTCTTTATTCATTGACTTTATGCTTGATTGACGTATATTTTAATTTCAACGACTTGGGAAGATATTTCCGTAACTGGGATGTACTTAATCTGTTCCACAAAACCTCAACGTTAGAACGCGTGATCAGAACCATCCCTAGGTACTGCAGATGGTCTTGCGCTAATTCCAGACAGATTACGTTCAGGACGAAGGTTAGGCGTATGGTTGAGGGCCTCCTGCACTTCGGGGTTCCTATTTCCACGCCTTACCCAAACAATTAACTACAATCGGCGCAAGTTTTTGGTCATCCAGACAAAAGTCATGTTCATCTGTAACTTTTTAAAGGGATTTGGATAATTTCTCGGCACTGTTATCTGATTAATGTCTTCTACTTAACGGCTACATATAAGCCTCAGTGTGTCGTAGTCTGCGACCATCTCCGAATTCTCTGCCATTTCACATTCAAGGTCATCGTTACTGGTGCCTTGGCACTATTTGTAAACCTGTGGATTGCTTCCGAAGCATGCGTTCCACTGTTTATAGTTTATCTGATCTCCTGCCATTTCCTGTTTTTTTTTTAAAAAAAGGGATTCACTAGTTTAGAATGCGTCATTCGCGTGCCTCTTTTTGTTTTTGTTGTTTCTTCTTTCCTATCGATAGCATAGAATGACGGTAGTTTACAATGGGCAGATAATACACTGATAAAAGTCTTAAAGATGATTCCCACCTCCTCCATTCGAACCCGGTGGTAGCGACAAAGCTCCGTCAAGCACGTCTTCACTTTTGTCATACCTTCTGTCGTACGTCGGTTTATCAGCGGCCATTGAAACGATTTCTAGCGTGTGTGTGTCCGGCTCGAACGGTGACTGGGGCCTGGGAATGGGAAGGGAGAGTGAGCTCGACGGCTCAACGCATTTTCCTCACTGACGCACTTCAAACTATCACGGTGCACTAAAAGCCACGGCTTGGAAGGTTAACAGATGACGGGATAAACTGGACCTCGCAGTCGGCCCAGTGTTGTGTGTTTGTGTGGAGGGGCCAAATGGGGGTGCAAGAGTCAGACTGCAATGGCTCCTTCTTAATGTGGCCTTTATGGCACTCCCACGCCGTGGGATTCGGTCTAGGCGTGAAGGCACGCATAGGTGCGGCCTCGGGCGCGCCAGCCCCTTCTGTTGTTGTTGGTTAAAGTCCTGGTCATTTGCTGTGTGGACCAGGGGCTCTGGAGTGGAGCGCCATGGTGCGGACTCGACAGTGTCATCCACCTGCGCTCTCCAACCGCCTCCGGTCTTCTTGGCTCTGTCTTGACACCGGGTCCGGGTGGGGAAGGAGGGGGTGCGGTAGATGCTGTGCAAGTCTCCATTCACTATAAACTAACCCACGTACAAGCCGCCGTCCATACTCCACCTTGTTGCGGAGCACATGGCGAACATCGTCGGCAACGATGGTCGAACTGTTATTGTTGTGTGTGTGTGGCAACAACAAAATATGGAAACTCAGATACATCTTGTCACATTTCACTTTCGCATGCCGCCTGTATCATAAGTAAGATGGTTAGAGGATATTTTCAGTCGTATGGTTGCGTGGAAGTAGCGGTGTGTGAACTCGATTGCTGTAATCGAGGGCTGTAATCAAGAGCTAACCCAGGCGGTTGCACAGCGACGTGCGATCAATAAAGACGGCAGTATAGGGCGAAAAGAATGGATCGGACTATAAACTTCACCATGAGCTATAATTGAATAAAGCTTTAACGATGCTTTGAATGGTAAGTGCTTTTTCGTGTAACTTGCGGGAATAACCGTACGTTTGCTCTGTTTTAGATGAGGAGAAACATAAACGGATTCTCCTGTTCTGGGCTTTGGGGTTTCTGATTGAGTCCAACATCATAAATATGAGGAAAACAGCAGAATGGGTAGTTAACTATAGATGCAGACCAATAATGTCGGCCTCGGGGCCGTGAGGAGTTGTATAGACCTCAGCGGCAATCACCGGTCCTGAGAGTTGCTCTGTTGCTTTAAGTCTGCTGACGCAGGGAGAACGCTGGTCGATCCGTAAACCGAATTCCTGTGCCTCAACCACCACTCACGTGTTATATTGCTCTTTCTCCTCGTTCAATTATCATTTTGACATCAGGTTCGAAGATGTGGTTCGGTTATGGATTGTGAGAAACTGCGAAAATAATGGCTGTTCAGAAAAATAAAGCATGATCGCTCAAACAAAATTTTTATTGCCCTTACGTTTTGGACCCTCACTGAAACCCATCTTTAGAGGCAATCACAGATAAGGTTGGTGGAGACGCAGTATGCCTGGGACGCGGTTGCCATGGCACCATATGACTGCTATAATCAACAGCGCCTGAGTTCGTTGCCAAGTCACTATCACGCCAAGGATCAACAACAGTGATGAAATCATGGCTATTAACGACTCCCATGCAAACTAACAGGCAATCATCGCATCAAATATGACGCCCCAGCGATGAACGCAGGTGTTGCTAATTATCGTAAGTCTGTGGTGGCATCGCAACTGCGCCCTAGAACGACTGCTCTCCTTGCGTCTTCACGACCCTTATCTGCAAATGCCTTTGATGATGGGTCTGAGTGAGAGTCCCAAATGTCGGAGCAATAAAATGCATGTTCCTGGGGAGCAGGTTATATTGGTCGCAGGAGTCGGCGCTTATCCAAGAGAATACGGGAACACCTCCCGGCATGGGTGGGAAAAGGCGAAACGAGGAGCATAAGCAGCGCCATTCTCGCGCATGTTGTCGATTCCGGGCATCGTGTGGACTCCAACGAAGCTTTTCGTGTAATTTATGAGGTTCCATCGAGCTACCCTAAGCTATTAGGCCAGCGCCTGTTAGCGACAGCGGATGCGGCCGCCACTAGGTTACGAAAGCCAATCTTATGCGCACAGAAGAACCGCGTTCAGGCCCTGCGCCTACAGTGGTCGAAGGTCGACTGACGCTGCAACTATCCGCGCCCTTCCGCTCTCACCCCGCCCCTGACACTGACTGCTTTTACCCCTCCCCCCCCTCCTCCACATTCCCACACCCCATCTGTGTTTTAAGGAGAACTTTTATCGATTTCACTTATCGCTGAAATGGTTTACTTCTACCCCGTTCCCATGTAACTGTAATGGCCCGACGAGAATAAAATTCTTGTCACAACCATCGTATCATCCTCCTCTGAACTGCGTCCTGAAACTCACCTATTCGTTTCTCAATAGTAATGATTGTTCTCACCGCGCAATCAATGAATACTCACAACACCTCTCCCATAGGCTCGTACCATTTAACCAGTATAATTTCAGTATCAATCAGTGCATGATATACGACAGTTTACGTCCTTTGAACGCATAGTTTGATCACCGAGAGAGAGAGGAAGTCGCTTTATTTTGAAATCATAATTCGAACGTTGTGGAAGAGCTATATCTGAGACGTTTATGTTACAGAGGGTTTCTCTGCCTGTTACTCTAAAGCATGTTATTTGCGATACTCAGTAATGTCGCGTATGGTTACTTGAAAGTTGGTAAAACTAACATGCCCAGCCGTGGAGCGTTAGGTAGTATTTTCAGTATTAATCGTGGTAAATTTTGACACTACGCAAAGGAGAGAACTGGTCCGTGAGCAGTGTATGTGGGGAACAGATCGATAAAAGTTGAGCAGATGGAGTATCTTGCTCAACTCACCCCAAAAGCGTAGTTTGAACCCAGAGGGTGGGATAAGGGGACGAGTGCAAACACCCAGTTTCAAACAGACACCTTTTGTTAGTAGTGTATTTGCGAAAAGACAGCTTCTTCTCAACGCATTTCTTCTGATGGCGACTTTAAGTGTCGGCGTCTTGCTTCACGATTTGTACTGCATGCGACCGTTTGTTTTGGACAAACAAATGCTGACGGCGTAGGAGGTCACTAGTGGATGGGATTTCTCCAAAATGAGACGAGAAGTTTAAAGGAATTTCTAATTTGCGAGGTTGGAAGAACATGAAGTATTACTAGTGATCCAGTTCTGACCCGGTTGGGGTAATGAAAGAAACCCAACTTTCCCAAAAATGTTCAAAAATGAATCTTAAATAGGCAGTCATTCTCAAGCAGGGAGGGAATAGCCGTCGGTTAGAGCAAAGTCCCCTAGTGCAGATAGTAAGTTACTTCATCGTTTTTAAGTGCCTATGATACACTTAGTTGTCTCTTGAACGATCAGTGATTGAATCCATGTTAATCAACACTGAAGTTCATTTCAGAAAATAATTCTCACCTGAATGTCATCAGGAGTATGCAAAAAATCGCCGTTACAAAGATATCACACTGGAAGAAGCAGCCTACTTATGTGATTGCAGAATGAAACATGCTCGTTTTTCTGCTCTGAAGCCCTGGTAGGCGGTCACGTTTTGAAAGGTTGCGTTTTGCTAGGAGTCATGAACGTGCTCATAAATTTCGGAACCGTCAGTTCGGAGGAGCGCGAAAAATCAAACGACACGCCGGAAAAAATAAAATCAGAATCTTTCTGTCCACCGGTCTTTATATAATCGAATAAAATCATACGCTGCAGGAGATTCCCATCCTTCACATTGACATCGCACTATACTACTGCAAACGTGCCGTTCAAACAAATAAATATGAAAAGACTGAAGTGTATTCTGGGCTAAAGTAACTATCTTAAAGCCTCGCAAGAATGTTGATGATCGACATAATTTAGCTAAAAACGGAAGAGAGGCCTTCCGTTTGGTACGTCATCTCCGGCTGGCGACTTTTCCAGACTGCTTCATAAATAGCGGTACTCGGTGCTAGAGAATTATTAGCGGGGAGGAAAAAAGGGACTAATTTTTGACTTATTTACCATTTGCGGCCAGCCATATCTCAATTTCCGATAGTTGGTGCGTGGATATAACTCCCCGTCATCTGTTCTTGCAACTACAGGAGGTGTGCTAACTCATGAAATGTCAATCGAAATTCTGAAATGCGTTTTCGACTTGAGAAGATTGCTTAAGTAGGGTTGTAACGTTAATCACGTTGCAGCATAGTTCTAAAATAATTCAGTTGCTTCCGGAGGCCAGTTTTTGAAGGAACTTCTTTCCGGTCGCCTGCAAAAATTACTTCCTATGAAAGATGACTAATTAAGTAGTATGAATTTCTCTCGCTGATTTTCAGCGTACTTATGTATCCAAATATATTTCACAGAAAATACATATGGAAATATTCATTCTTTGACCGATTTGATAGAAAAGTAGGTCTTCCTTGAATGTGATACTTGAGGGGAGGGTATGATTCGGTTTTAAAAAAGTTTATAATTGTGAGATTTTTAAGACCGCAAAATGTCCGTTCATATAGCACTGTGTCTCTGAATTTACAAGTGTTATTTATAAAGTGTACAATATGGCCCAGATCTACCGCTTAATAGTGTACAGAAGTGTATGATTTTTCGTACACGGAAAATATCCAGCTTGAAGTTTGAGAACCCTGAAAGTCGAATTATACCCACCCCTCAAGTATGAAGTTTAGGAAAGACGTAATTTTCTACCGTGAGGGGCGCGTTCGCTAACGCAGCCTCAAAACAGAAGGGAATATGAACGTTCTGTTTTGCTATGGAGTCCCCAATTGTGAAAAACTCGGCAGCCTCAGTGAAAGTCGAACCCCCGACAGCAGGGACAAGGCCTGAGTGCTACCAACGCCCAAACCCGCCTGAGTTACGAGGGCCCACTGGGAGCCGTGAGTGCAATTCCCATTGAGGTCAAGTTACCCGTCCAGGCTACGGCAACGACGAGTTCTTCACGACTGGGTCAAGTGAATTATTCAAATCTGCTGAATGTATCTAATAATTAATGAAGGATTACAAATGCCAAGGCAGGATAAAAAGTCAGGGGAGAATTTAGGTGACTGTTTATTCCATCTCGCCGAGGTTTCTTGGGAATTGGAAATTTACAGTGCGTGACCGATCTCATGAAATGTTGGCCGAAATTCTGAAATGCGTCTTCGATTTTGAAGGGTAACTTAGGTGGGGTTTTAGTATTTATGGGCATGCAGCGTAACCCTATAACATTTCGGACTTACCAGGATGTCGGCTTTTGAATGCATTCATTTTTTACCTCCTGCAGAAACCGCATTCGGTGATAAATGACTACTTACGTAGCATGCATTTTCCCTATTGATTTTCGATGGTCTCGTACATTCAAATACATTCTAAAGAAAACATGCACAAAATATGCTTTCATTTACTCCTTTCGCACAAAATCACATTGTCTTGATATTTTACATCCAAAGAAAGTGTATATTTAAGTTTGAAAAGAAGTTTCCCAATTCCCGAATAATTTTGTGCATAATGTGCCATTGCATTAGCGTTTGGCGATTTCAGTCTACAAGGTGCATGCTTCCCGCGTAAGGAAAACAATACATTCCTCTATGCCTTTAAGAAGGTATCACAAAAAGTCCCTAAAATTCCGCAATGGATCCGGACTGTGTTGCGCATTTCATTGGGAGTATTGGTAGACGGATATGTGCGGTCCTGTATGAATAGACATTACACGGTCTTAAAAATCTTATAATAAGAAACTTTTTTTAAAATCCAAATACACTTTCTTCGGGTATAAAATATCAAGACAATGTGATTTTCTACAAAAGGAGTAAAAGAAAGCATATTTTTGTGCATGATTTCTTTAGAATACATTTGAATTTACAAGACCATCGGAAATCAATAGGAAAAATGCATGCTACATATGTAGTCATTTATCACCGAATGCGGTTTCTGCAGGAGGTAAAAAATGAATGCATTCAAAAGCCGACATCCTGGTAAGTCCGAAATGTTATAGGGTTACGCTGTATGCTAATAAATACTAAAACCCCACCTAAGTTACCCTTCCTAATCGAAGACGCATTCAGAATTTCGGCCAACATTTCATTAGATCGGACACGCACTGTACATTTGACCGTCGCGAACGACGATGTCCACCATGTGTCCCACAGTTCAGTGAACTTAGAATGGCGACCTGCGCAGCATCTGCTGCACTTTGTCCTCCCGCCCCCACGTGCACCCTGCGGCAAGGCAGAGTCAGAAATACTGGAGGCGGCATCGGGTGCAATGGCGGACGAGACTAAACGGTTCACCTACGCGGACCACGCATGACCTAGTCCGCACAAAATTTACCACGATTTCATAAACTAAAGGGGCCTTTTGGATCCCATCTGCATGGGAGTGGCACAGGGACCACATCCAGAAAGAGCCGCTGAACCTGACTCTCTCTCCCCCGGAGGAACGAGTTATCCCGCCAGTTAGCAACCTTCCAAACCACGACTTTTAGCGCGTCAGGAGGAAATGCGCTGAAGTGCCATGGGGACACAGTCCTCGGAGTCGACCTCATTCTCTCTTCCCTCTCCCAAGCGCCAGCCCACTCTCCGGGCTGGTCAGCCATCCGATTCTGGAATTGGGTGCAATTGGCCGGCGCAGCCTGGAGTCTGCGCATAGGCGTGCCACCAAAACCACCCAAGTGGACTCTGGGCAGCCTGGTTAACGCCAGTCGTGCCTCCGTTCTGGTTCAGTGCATATTCAGCGCGATTCCTTGTGAGGACGAGATTGGGTGCTGAAAGTTAGAACGAAAAACAAACATTTAGTTCGCCTGTTTGGGGGAGGGATGCGATTATTTGGGACGTTAGATGCAAAAAGACCTATTTTGGACAAAGAGGCTGAGAAAATGAAGTGCAATGACAGGGTCAGAAGACCGAATTCTGACAGAATGCACAAAAAATTTTGGAAGGCAAGATGAAAAGTGGGAATATCAAAAGATCTTTCCTTACTTTGCATAGGACAATTTCGTTCCCATTTAACTTGAAAAACTTTCAAACACGTCGTTCTAATGAAGGTGTCTTGACGCGGATAAACATTCAGGACAAATTTCGTTACTCAGATGGAAGCCGATGATTGACTGGCATCGGAATATCACAAACTGTATAAGAATTTGGCAATGATGAGCTTAAACTCTACAAACACAACATCCTCTGTTTTACAAAAAGTACGCAGTTGTACCTTACCCTGTAAAGTTTTCAGTTCTCTTTAGGAAAGGCGGATTGGGGAAACACCATAATTTGTCAAAAAAAAGTAATTTCAGCGCAAGCTTGCCATGCATGAGCAAAAAGAGGTTGCTGTGACTAATGCATAGACTGTAAGAAGCTGAACCTTTAAAATATTGGTCAAATAGTTACCCTTTTCTTGAATCAGCGCCAGCGCTCCTTGGCGCTTGAATCAGATCGGCCGATCTGTTTTAGTAAGTCAGATGCAAGTTTGAAAAAAACAATCTTTGCATCTTTTGCCTGCAAGACAGCGCATTGTTCCCTGTGGACGATCAGCAGCAAATGCGATAGAAAGGAGAGGAAGTTGCTGACGTAACCATTTTAACCTAAGAAGTCACTTTTCAAAATTCGTTTGCCGGATTTTCCCTTTGCAGTCTCTGGATAATTTGATAAAACCGACAACAGGCTTTGGCTATCATAGTAAAATAATAGCAGCATTCATGAGAAGTCCGTGATCGCGCACGTTTACAACGCACATGCTGTCCTCTGTCAACTGCTGGGTTTGTGCGCCAACATAATCGATTTCCCTGGACGTTCAAAACGAGCGCGCCTTCGCGTGCTGCCGAAACAGTGACAACGCCAAACACCAGGACTGGTGTTTAACTGATCCGGAGAAGGCACCATGCCGTCCAAGAAGAGCAAAGGCTCAAAGGACAAAAAGGGCTCCAAAGGCTCAAAGGGCTCTAAGGGTTCCAAAGGAAATGCCGTCGAGCCAGTTGAAGAGGAGGAGTTGGTCGTCCCCGTACCGGAGGGCATTATGCATAGACGGCTCCGGTTTCTGTTGGAAACTACACTTAAAACTGATGTTGACTTTATCGTCGGTCCAACTGGCAACGAAACCACCATAAAGGCCCATAAGTGCATGCTGGCTGCTGAAAGCCCTATCTTCGAGAAGCTCTTCGCGGACTGCGATGCCTGGAAGGACGAACAGGTGAGAAAACGAGAGGCGGAAGCCCAAGCGGCGCGCGAAGCCGACGCCCAGATGGAGGCCGCGTTGGCACAGGAAGCAGCTGCTAGAGGGGGAGACAAGAAGGGCAGCCCCAAGTCCAAGGGGAAGGGGAAAGGAAAGGGGAGCAAGAGTGGTTCTCCGAAGAAGGGCTCACCCAAGGGCAAATCCGGCTCCCCCAAGGAGAAGGGCTCCAAAGGAAAGGGCAAGTCGCCTGGAAAATCCAAAGGCAGCTCGAAGAAGAGTCCAAAGGGCGGAGCCGCACCCGAAATGCCCGCTTTGGATATTACCTTCTTTAAAGACGAAGTCATTGGAGCGGACACCATTCGCGTACAGGATGTCCACCCGCTTGGGTTTTTCCGACTCCTCAGGTAGGCACTTAACTATAAGTGCATCGTAAGCTTTTGCCTTCAAAAAACTTATAAAATTCCCCTTGGATGTCTGGAACATTGAAACTAGTGACTGCACTTTAGTTAAATCTGGAATCCAAGTCCAAGTCTTGTCATACCTTATACAAAAGATGAGACAGCAAGACCCAACTTGCAATAACGCCCGTATGACGGTCGGTATATAACTCTTCTTCCATAGTTTGGATAATGCTGTCTTCTATTTGAAAAAGAGTAAAAGGTCATTTAGCATACAGGTGGTTGTAACTACAGACCATTGTCCTCCAAACTGATCCTACTTGCCAGTGATCGACATTCCTCCGATACGCGTGGGTGAGAGAAGTTGAGGCACCCTCGTCAGCTCTATTCAGAACGTAATGAGAGGCAGTACTACCTAAGTTCTCTCCCCAAATACAGTTCACACTCGTCTCTCCGAAGCGAAGTCGGAATTTCAGGTCCCAACACCGTCTCAAGGCCACTGAAGATAACATTTTCATCTACAGTAGACGTGCTAACTCAGGAAATGTTAACCGAACTTATAAAATACGTTTTCGACTCAAAAAGATTACTTAAGTATGGCTGGGATATAAATTACCGCAGAGCATAATCCCAAGATAGCTCAGTTACTTCAGGGTGCGAGCTTTCGGACGAACCTCTTTCAAGCCGCCTGCAAGAACCAAGCTCTGCAAAGAATGACTACTTAAATAGTATGGATTTTCTCGTTGATTTTTGATGCCCTTACACATTCAAATATATCTCATAGGAAACATGTATAAAAATATTCATTCTTTTACTCACTTGGTAGAAAATAACGTCTTCTTCGGATTCTATACTTGAAGGAACGGTATAATTAGGCCTTAAAAACTTGTCTAATTCCCGAGTATTTCTGAGACCGACCTACCGTTACATTTGCAGTCAGCGTTTCAAAACTACTAGTTGTATATTATCCGTGTACGGAAAACCATACACTTCTATAGGGTGTTAGGATGAGACTATATGGGGTTCATGAAATTTAGCAATGGGACTGAGCCATATTGTAAAGATTACGAGCAAAATTAGTAAACACAGGGACACGACGCTTTATGGACGGGCATCTTACGGCCTTAAATAATCTGATAATTACAAACCTTTTGTAATCGAATTACACCTCTTTCAAAGCATAAAATTTCAATAAGACGTAATTTTCTACCAAATGAATAAAAAATGAATATTTTTATACATGTTTTCTGTGAAATATAATTGAATTTATCAGGACATCGAAAATAAATTAGAAAATACATACTACTTAAGTAATCACTTTTTACAGAATGTAGGTTTTGCAGGCGGCCGAAACGAAGTTCGTTCAAAGCCATAATCCCGAAGTAACTGAATTGTCTTGGAATTATGCTGCACGGTGATTAATATTACAACCCTACTTAAATAATCCTTTCGAGCCGAAAACATATTTCCGAATTTCGGTTTACATTTCATGAGTTAGCACATCTACTGTATTCCCTTCGTCCTCAGTAGCACTGGCATTTAGGGCTAGCGTCTATCGCGCGTCCACTAAAAGGTCCCTAAGGACTACGCCAAGTTTGGGACTCTAGCTTTAATGGTGTCGGCCGAGACTTGGGTCTCTTTAGCGAAGAATCGCGATCTATTTAGGAACAACTCTAGCATATCTCTGCAAATTGTGATAAACAGACGTCCTGGAGCGTGCGATTCGAAGATTGCACTAGTGTCCCCGCAAACAAAGGACACAATTATCAGAAAACCAACATTGCAACGTGACATTGGATATTTGAAGCATGCGGGGACCCAGTCAAAACTGGTCGAACTGGCGACATAAACGCCCGAGTTCTCATCTGGGGGGTGGGGGAAGAGGCCTGAATAATTTACTATAGGGACGGCACAGGCACTAGCCAAAAGCCCCCCCCCCCCCTGCACGCGTGTCTCGCCGGTCTTGTGGCGTTTCAGGGGGCAGCGGCGAAAGTGCAGCTAATTAGTGGATTCCCCAGCATTCCTCAAGCGCTTTCTGGCATGCAAGCTCCACGTTCAATGCTGCCCTTTTTAACTTCCTCAGATCAGATCTGAAAAGCTTTGGTTCAAAGGAGTTACACCACGTTTACGCACTAATTACCGAGTTAATTGAAAAGAGCAGCGGAGAGACACGTTTGACCGCTTGTAGTGCCTGCAGAACTCCCTGAGAGCTGTGACCTGTTGCGCATCGTTTAGATGTTTCAAGACAGAGGTGGGGAGGGCGCAAGTGACTGGCACGGCAAGACCCGCATCTAGGCGTACCACCACACCCTCTGGTCCACATCGAACACCTGAGGAGGATTTCAACCAACAACGAAAAATGGAAGGACGGCAGGGATCTCAGTCGGCGCGACACTGCCTGAAAATCCCTTCACAATTCCTATGGTTTTGTTGAGGCGGGACAGTCTACAAGCCTTACAATGTCGCGCTGTCTATCAAACTATCGACAGCCTTTATGAGCAACACGGTGGATAAAAGCCCAATTGACCAATAAAGTTGCTTGTAATAGGCAGAAATAAGCTGGCTCTGCGAGTAGAGGAACACATAAAAGACCTCTTCCTTTCTATTAGAGACACAAAGGAGGACTAAGAACAAACCGCCCTTTCGTTGTTTGGGAAGCTTACCTACCTGGATATTAAGTACTGTAGAGATAAAATATTCAACTGAATTTCCCGGCTCCCAATATCCACTAGGTGGCGAAACTCAACTACTATATCTAAACTAACGAAAATCTTGGAACAATCGCAAACGTACACAACTGCATCCACTAAATCGTCAAATTAATAATGAAGACCTTTACCTAAATGAAAACATCAAAGCGGTAGAAAGTTGATCGGATAAAACTTCCCCAATAGAAAAAAACAAGTACTGACACACACACAAATGTGATATAGAATAGTTTTAACATAGAAGACTGCCTAAATGTAAATAGGCGTTTAATATTAGTCCAAACTTGCAAATTTTTTCCAAATAAAATTTCATAGTAACACAGTCTGCGCGAGAAAAGAACACTTCTGGACAGGTTAGGCGAATAAGTGAAACAAAAACGTTTTAGCAGTGGGCACGGGCATAAGAACCTCTCGTGCAACAGGCGACCTTCTGCTTACTTCCAATTTATATTTTTTCGCCTGTGCTATCTTTGACCGCAACCCCCTTAACCCTAATCTTCACCTAAACCCTAATCCCTCTGGAGTTTGGCTAAAGAGCACCTGTAATCCGGAGTGGGCGGGGGCTTTATTTCCGTGTCTAAACGATTTTATTTGCCCGGGTTGATTATTTGAAGAAGAAGATAGGCTCTCCGGAACAGGGCACTTTAAATGCTGACGTTTCAAAGAGCTGAGTCGACTCTCCATTGTCAGAGCGTAAAATGATCATCTTGATTATCTTCATCAATCCCTGTACGTCCCAGACTTCCGTGGGGATTCGTCATTTTCACCATAGCTGCCATTGTGAAAGTTGAGGTATCTTGTAAGTCTGGAGGCGGGTAAGATGAAAGTGGCATCTTTTCCAATCTCTTCCGATTTGACGAAATGGGAATCAAGAGTCAGATGACAGTCTATGCCATCTTGCTTGAATAGCGAAGACAGAGGAAAATAAGGGGGAAAAAGCAAAACGTAAGATGCTTAATATCAGATATCATAGTAGTATGTCAGGAAGTACAAAATTTATAAAGCCTCGGCAGAAATACATCACGATCGCGAAGTCGCCCCCTTTTTACTTGCATTATTACTACTACCGGTATTATTTTTTGGCCTTCTTGTTTTTGTATTTGCTCTTCGAGTTCATGCTCTTAGTCCCGACGCCGCGCTTGCTAACATCGAGGGAGAATAGGTACATTAAATAAAGTATAAATATAACTCTGGGGCAAACAGCAGATTCACATAATGAGTACTTAGGCTGTTGCCTTTCACAGCGTTAAAACAAATGGGGACACCTCTACTGCTGACATCGAGTTGGTCGTTTGTTATTGTCAAGTCGGTGCCTGACGGCTTTGACCAACAGTGGTGAGGTATGATGACTGGGTGGACTACTGAATTAACGCCAGATACTGCCGCCGCGATTAGTTCCCAGTTTAGTTGACAAGTGCTGCTCACTGCGTTGTATTTATGGCGCACTGATGGTCATGCTCAAGGCTGCGCATGGCAATCTGCGAAAACACCAATTCGCTCTGCTACCAGCCTCTGTTCGATGGCGGTCCATTCAAAACTGATGACCGGGCATGAACGCGGTTGATGATCGCTGACGTGCGTGTGTGCGACAGCTGACTCATTAACATGCGGGGGGGCGTCGCGTGAAGCCGGGATCTGGAGACAAAGTCGGCTGGCTTTGACACGAGTTTTGTGCCCTCCGGTAACTTCTAGAGGCGGGTCCAGCCTTCGGTACGGGCATCTTGCCGGGGCCTAGGTAATTGGAATAGTGAGAAACAAAACAGTCGGCGAGAAACAAGTGAGACCTGCATGTTTGGCAGCAGCCTATTGGTACACCCACTCGACCTTCTCCCGACCAGAAGGTCATCCTACATCACAAGGACAAAAAAAGAACGACCAACCGGAGTTCAGTGAGTCCGGCTTGTATGAGACTTGCTCAGGCGTTTCCGTTTAGCTATAAGCGAGAAAGACTGGATGAGTGCGCTCCGTCCCACCGTAACGGACTTCTTTTCTGTTGTCAGTACTGTGGTCTGCATAGCAACCGTTTCTTGCGGCGCGAAGACGGGGAGGATGCGAATCTATGAATCTCTCCCTTGGGAGGGAAGTCGGGAATTGCCAATCAACTTGCACAAGTAAGGCTCCCAATCAGGCATACTATCGTGGGTGAAAGAAAGTTCTCCTGCTCCTCTGAGACCCATTATTTGTTTAGTCCATAATCAGCCGCTGAAGAGTCAGCTCGTTGAGCCAATGGCTGTCCGATATCTCCTGCGGTTACTTGGTCGTCTGCAGATCCTCCGCCTGTGTGCATTTACGCCTAATACACGCTTTCCGTCAAGCGCTTCCTTTACTTATCTCTTTTAAAATGCTTTCCAATTGACGACCGTGGTCGGTTTCTGATAAATCTCTTCTTCATCTGCGACTGAGTAAATATGGACATCAGGCGACAGTTCGACCATCGCGAACGATGATGTCTACCATGTGCCCCACGAAGTGTTGGACGCAGTAATGATGACTTACGCGTGAATTAGTCCATTGTGAGGCAGACATTAGCAGCACCTACCTTATTCACTCCTCCTTCACCCATCTGTGTCGAGTGTCAAGACGAAGCCGGGACAACTGAAGATGAGCCCGGGGGACAGTGTTTGACAAAGTTAACCGATCCATCTACACGTGCCACACACAGCCCGTTCATCGCACTGGGGTTTGGGTTTTCCGAGGAATGACGTATGTCATAAAGGTAACATCAAAACGGAGCCAGCGGGTTTGGGTCGCGGTACTCGAGCCAGTCACTCCACATGCGCACAATTCTGACCGTGCAAATCGAATTATGGCGTCCGTTAACAAACTCCCAACTCACAGATCTTAACGCGTCACCAGGAATGCGCTTAGGTGCCATAGGGATGTACTCTCCGGAGTCGGCGTCGCTCTCCCTTCTCTGTCTCATGTACCAGACGACTTTCCAAGCCTGTAACTCAGCTGGTGATAGGACAGGGCGCAGTGAATTATTGGGCCAAGGCGACCCGTCTACATGTTTCACGCACGACCTCATTACCAGGTCATGCATTGTGACACACCAAACAGCATACTTTCCGCTTGCGCGAGAGGTACCTGATCTGCAATGTAGTGATCGGCTTAGATCTCACATATATTAGAGTTTAGGGGAAGATGTGATCACTGGCCCAAGAAGTTGATTAGTCTGACGTTTGGGATTCTCACTCGAACTCGTCATCAGAGACAGTCGCAGATAGGAGCAATGGAGACACAAGGAGCGCACTACCTGTAGCACGAAGACGCCGTGGGTCCACATGCGTACCATAATTGACAGCACTTGCAATTGCTGCTGGGGTTCGCACTTCATTGTGATGATGACTCGTCAGTCAGCGTGCGAGTCCTTAATTGTCGCAATTGCACCATCCGTGATGGATGTTGGCGCGAGGATTACTCGGCAGTTTGGCCCTCTGTAACTGGGATTGTTGCTCGCCTGCGCCATCCCCTGCCCAGGGAAAATCTGGACACAGAATACGGTAACAGGAGGTCATTGCGCTTGTCGATGGATTTTGGGCCTGAGAACCATGATTCGAGCAGCTTGCGGCTCACGTGGTTATCACCTTTTGCAAGGATTTCGGGCTCTTGAAACTGGGAAATATAGCCGGATTCCGTAGAATTAGCCTGCATCTGAGAGCTAATGGTTCTCCATCTCACTGTTGCTGCGTGCTCGGCATTCGCGTCTGGGGTGATCTCCCAGTTTCCCCAACGTGGTTGCTCTGCTGACTTACTGAATTTGGTGGAACGCGGATAATTAAATTGCGGCAATTGGCGACTCGGGCGCGGACTGACGAGGCATTATCGCATTAAATTACGACTCCCAGCGGTAATCACGAGAGCTGTTAATTAGATTACGCATGTGGTCCCACGAGGGCTACGTACTATAAATACCGCGGTCTTTGTGCATCCGCTACCCTTACTTGTAACTGGCTGTGATGATGGGGTTCGAGTGAGAATCCCAAATGTTGGGCCAAGAAACTTCTTTTTTTTTTCAGTGATCGCATCGTCTGAACTACTTCCTGGGATTTGCCTGTTCACTTCTATACATGAGAATGCCATAGGGGCCACATTAAAGAGTCACGGAGCCTGGTTGCCAGTCCGCTGGCCAGTCATCTCACAGACACATAGAGTATCAACCACGCGAACTGATATCTGCAGTCAGTGGGCAACCTTTTGTACCACGACTCGCGACGCGTCGTGATGGATTTAAGCGTATCAGATTTATTATTAGTGAAGGTGATGAGTAGCCGGCATTGACAAACAATATTTCTTTAACGAAAATGAATGCTTAAGTGACGTAAGAAAGCCTTTTGGATGAGGCCTGATTCACTCCAAATGGGTTGGGCTAGAGCATCAAGTGGATGGGACTCGAATATATAGCCTAAAACAAATTCCTTCTTGCTTGTTTGCTTCTGAAGTCGAAAAATTTGTCCAAGTTATCCTGACGGTGGTGAAAACTGCAGTGCATAACAGGTGACGTGTCTCGGAGAATGTTGTCTGAAACTAGACAGGGTTTTTCAGGTGGGTTTTAAATGTTAATTAGCATGTAGCATAATCTACAGATATTTCAGGCACGCAAGGATGCCGGCCTTTAAATACGCGTTTTTACGCTTTCCAACACAAATTGTACCTACTGAAATTGCTACTTAAGCAGTATGGAACATTTTTTTGATTTTTGACAACCTTACAGCTCCAAGCATGTTTTATGGGAAAGGTATGCAAAATGAACCTTCATACACTTATTTTTCAGTAACTTGCACCATCTTCAAATTCTTCACTCGAGGAAAGGAGAACTTTTGGCTTCAATCATTTTTCGATTATGGCACTTTTGTATATCGGAAAAAGTCTATTCACATTGTATCTTGTCAGTTCGCTTAGTAAAACTGCTCATGAAAGGCACAACATGGCCCACATCCATTGCGAAATTTTTGGGACCCTACGTCGTTCCTTCCCAATAGCATAACGGAATGCATTATTTTTTAAAGCGGAAAGTTTGCTTTTTGAAAGACCTAACAAAAGGTCAGGTTTGAAATCATTTAGGGATTGAAAATATTAAAAAATATAAAGATATTGTTTTTTGAGTAAGCGGCTCTAAGAAGACGCAAAATACCATACAATGAGTGCAGGGGAAGATATTTACGGGTTCGAATTTATAGGAGCGTCGAAAATCAATAGAAAAATTCCGTACTATTTATATAGTTATGTTAGCGAATGCGTTTTTACGGTCCACTTCCCGTTCGTGGTGTTTAGTCTGAAAGGCTTCCTATTGTTCGAAACGCCAGACCACCCATCCCGGGTCTAGCTGATGCAAAAATTTGGGGGAATATTAATTCGCCGGAGGTCGCCTCACGCAATGTTTGCCGACGTCCTTATTTTATGAATCTAAAATTTAGGCTAAAGAAAAGAGCGCTGAAAGACCCTTTTTCTCAGCAACAACAACAACAGGCTCTTTTATGGAGGAGTAGACTTAAAAACCCGCACGCCTCGATTAGATGACTCACTTTTGAAGGTTTTCGCTGTTTCCGAAAGAGTTGGCACAAGTGTTCATGGAGTTTCTAAACGAACGCCCTCGTGAGCGGCAAGATTTTTGAAGATTGCTGAAGCATCCTCTTAAGCTATCGCCTTGTTTTTTCTAAAAGCGATAAACTCAGTTATTTAGTTTTCAAGAATGGGATAAAAGAGGTCTCTTTCATGGTCTTTCAGACAAGCATATTGACTACCGCAGTGCCCCAGTCGAAATAGGGTTTTAGTAATCTTTTCATCAGGAAACACTGCGTTTCCAAAATTCAGTTGTCTGTCTAGATGCCAAATAGAGCTTTCTGAAAAACACCCATGTTGCCATGACATCAGGTAGCTAGAAAAATCTCGTACATACCCAACACCCGCATACTCTTAAGTCAAGTGGGGACTCATTAAAATTCGACTCTGACAAATTAATTTTTCGAGGTAATATTTATGTTAACATATGTAATACCTGAAATGAAGGCCTGGGGGTGGACTATATTAAAAAAAACAATTATTTCCCTCTCAAGGTACATTTACTATGACGAGATGACTTTCACTGGCGTTGTCGGTACCATCCGAACTCTCTACGCGGCTAGAAAGTACTGCTTTTATGACCTGGCCAGGGCTTGCGTAAATTACTTGGAGAACAATGTTTGCATCGAGCATATCTTCCGGTTGCTTCAGGCTGCAGTGGACTTCCATGAGGACCGTCTGAAGGACCTCTGCATGCGCCTAATCATCAATGACACCTTTGAGGTGATAAAGAAGGAGGAGTTTAAGGACATAAAGAAGGAACTGGTAGTCATGATTCTCGAGCAGGACGTACTTAACGCACGTGAAATCGAAATCTTCGACCAGGTGATGCATTGGGCGGAGAATGAGTGTGACCGTTTGAAGATACCGGTCACTGCAATGAATCAGAGGATTGCCCTCGGAAATCATAACTTCGCCCTTATTCGATTCCCAACCATTCTTGCTCACGAATTTGCCACACATGTTGTCGAGAGCGGAGCCTTGAGAACTGAGGAGATCATTCCTATTCTGCAATATTACATCACAGGTGAGTGGATATTTTAAACTGTTCAAAGGACTGATGGATATTAGTCCCTGTGCCCTCTGTAAGATACTCGGAGTGGGGTCCCTGATTGCTTCATAGAAGAGAAGGCGAGGGGAGAATTATACTACTATTACTGCTACCACTACTACTACTACTAGCACTACTACTCTTGCTGATTCCACCACAAATACCGCTACTGTGACGAATGCCGTTTCCAGTACTCTTACTATTTGGCTAATTCATTTGGAGGTTCTCCTAATCCTGGGACCGCTCAAAGCCTCACAAGAAGCTTATTTACCGTCGCAAACTTGTAGTTGAGCTAAAACGCCAGAGCTCGGCCCATTTAAGTCAAATGTCCAGATTTGATGGAGATAGGAAACTGTACGCATGCTGAAAGGGAACAAAGGCCACATGTTTTGTCTCCAGCCGTGAGCAGTCGCCACTGGGCTTGTTTGGACTTAGTAACCACCTAGGTAGTCTGTTCGGCCGTCGCGACATGGACAATGACTTGTCTTATAACTATAGCACGCTTAGGCAACATCTGCTGCACCCTCTCCACTCTCATCTACCTGGGCTCGGTGGCTTGATAGTCTGGGCAACCGGACGCGGACTCAGACGCAGTGGCTGGTGAAGCTAGTCAGTTCATCTACGCGTGCCACGCATGACCCCGCCATGAATAGGGTTTTTAAAAAACAACAAAGGGACGCGGCTCGGATCACGTTTGGATGAGAGTGCCATGGAGGCAAGGTTGAAAAAGAGCCATTATACCTCCTTCTCGGTGTCAGAGCCTGTCACCTCACATGCGCGCAGTTTCAACCATAAGGACGGATTTATCT